>JBBPSZ010000124.1:0-17285 GCA_038093835.1 Strobilomyces confusus
AGCACTCCTCCCCTGCTCAATGCCATCGCTGTTCTTCTCGCGAACTTGTGTGACACGTTGAGAACTGCAGTCTCAAGGATGATGATTTAGCCGGAAGAATGGGTCTCCAGGCGAAAGAATTGAACAAGTTGATGGCTGTTCTTCGGAATGACCGTCTGGTGCACGTGTGAGTTGCACTCCTTTCAGAGTGGCCTATTCTTCAGCTCTCTTTGCTTGTTGTAGTTACCGCCAGAATGAACTCAAAGAAGGCGCCCAGAGATCTGTCGGCAGGCAATACTATTATATAGATTACAAGTATTTCTGTGATATCGTCAAGTGGCGAATCGCGGAGATGTGAAGAATCATCGATTCTGGTTTGTGAAATGCTGGTGTCGACGTTTTGAATTATGTCAAACTTTTTCACCCTCATGCCCTCTCAGGAACTAGATAATAAGGGTTACATCTGCCCGCAATGTGGAAAATCTTATACGCCCCTGGAAGTCGACAAGCTCATGGATTTCAGCAGAGGAATCTTCGTCTGCGAGATTTGTCGCGGCGAGGTCATAGACAATGAGAATACTGAGTCTGTAAAAGGGAGTCAAGACCGAATGCAACGCTTCAATCGAGCAATGCGCTTTATTATCAAGGGTCTGCGGAAAACGGAATCTACGGCACTTCCTGCGTCGGTTCCGTCCGTCATTCATTCCCCGAAGCTGTGCTGACGAAGTTGACAGATTCGACGTTCCATCATGGATCAAAAACAACGTCGCCGACCCGGAAAAGCAGAAGGCTGGTCAGTCTCCGGGCTTGAAAGTGGCTGGATCTTCAGGTTCTGGGCGGCAAGACGAAGGCATTAGGCTCGTCATCTCAATGGACAGGGATGAGGCGACAAGGCGACAAGAATGAGATGCAGAGGCTGCTGCAAAACGACAACAAAATCTTCTCCCAGCGTGGCACCCCAAGAGTACAATTTCGGGTGATCTTACTGCTCTCGGCATCCAAGAGAATACACGGACGATGGCTGCACAACCGGTACCTCCTGGTGACAAGTCTTTGAAAGGATTGGGGGCTGTTGGCCCATCAAGACTGCCTCAGGTAGCCCAACCGGTTGAAGATATCAAACCAGAAATCAATACTGAGGCGGACTGTGCGTTAAACCAGTTGATTTCTCTCCTCTACTTAAAATCTGGGATATATTATGAACAGTACTACGCTTTGCTGGTTGCTTCTAATGCTGCCTCTACTCGAGCCACGCCGTCCGGACCAGGAAGTGGGGATCTGGAAGAGGAAGAAGAATTAAAACATGTGACTCAGAGCCTAGGATTCCTCAACAGACAACGGAAAAGATCCCGTTCCCAGGAAGACGAGGGAGATGCCGTGAAGAAGCTCGCCAGACTCGCGCCAGGCCCCCCTCATACGAATAGAGTTGGTCCTCTAGAGGGAGAAGCAAATCGTGGGGATGATGATCCGCTTGTTTCTGGTACGGATTATGAAGCCAATGGTCTATTTTACTCGGACACTTATATCCTTTTCATCAGTGAATGGCGTGCAGAAACTGTTCTCCGAGGTTACCGAGGAGGACCAGGAACTCATGACCCCGGATGAGTATACAACGTACTTTGAGGTGTTCCAGGCGCGTGCGTAGGCATCTGCATCTGTAGCACTGCCGTCATCTATTTACTATACTGATCTTCGGAGACATACGGCGGCTTTCAGTAGACGTACCCTAGCCAACTTGCGTGTAATGGTTGATGCATTGAGAACGGCTACAATACGAATCGATGCACAAGTACTGCATTCCTGGGTATTGCCCGAAACGATCACGCCGAGACCCAACCAGCCATCTGGTTGGCATCATCTCATATCACTCATCGCTGACCTGCCGGGCCTCTAATGGTGAGTGAGTCGGTTCAGTGAGTTGAATCTACTCAATCCTTTCATGCAGCCTCCGAGACAGAAAAACCAGAATCCGTCCGGTCTTGGTCATGCAATCATAAACCGCAAAGTCAAAGATGCCCGTGTGAGGCAGGAATCGGGCCTGGTATGACACACTGACCGTGACTCTTCGTTCGCCTCACCATCGATTCGAAGTACACCACTGATCTGGACGCGAGGTCTCGTCTCAAGTCAAGAACGAGATCTAGAGGGGTTCTTGAACACCGCTCAACTGGCTGGCGCAGAATTCACGGCCGGTACATGGAGAATAATTTCTCTTCTCCATTTTGATGCGACTGATCCGAGTTATGCTACGGAACGTCGCAGCATTATAAAATCATACAGTCGGGGACAACTCAGAATCCTTATCTCCTGACGGAAGCGGAGGAACGATCTACGCTCAAGAAACATCAGGCTAACAAACAGCGTCTCAGAGTCCCGAGGTGACCGCCTTCGACGAAAACCACAACGACTACCCTACTAGATCGACAGGAAAAGGATGCATTTTTGGAGTGGAGGAGAGGATTGGCGCAGTGCGTGCATTCCTCGCCGGCTGGGAAATGTGGTGCTCACGGATGGTCTCGCATGACAGGCTCTAAGAAGAAGAAAAGTTCCTCCTGACTCCTTTCGAGCGCAACATAGAAGTACGGCGTCAGCTCTGGCGAGTACTCGAGCGTTCCCATCTCGTGGTGCAGATCGTCGACGCACGCAATCCCCTGAGATTCCGATGCGAGGATCTTGAGTCTTACGTGCAAGACGTAGAATGGGCAGAAGGCGAGGCTGGGACTGGGAAAGGGTTGAGGAAGAGCTTGTTGTTGATAAACAAGGCCGATTTGTTGACCGCTACGCAAAGGTAGGTCCAGACATACTCAACGCCCCACATACTCAGGTTGATGGACCGGGCAGACGAATATGGGCGGATTACTTTGATGAGCAAGAGATCCGATTCGCGTTCTTCTCGGCCGCCAATGCTACTGCTTTACAGCAAGCGCGGCGCAAATCCTTGCCACAACGTGAGGCACAGTCTGGTGCTTCACAAGAAAGTTCGGATGCAGAACTGAAGACAAACACCACAGCCGAAGTGGAATCTTCGTCAGACTCTGAGGGTCCTCGTACACCAGATGACCACGAGGAAGGAGATGTCCCACCAGATTCTGATGTTGAGTCAGAATCTGATAATGAGAGGTTTCAATGTGTACCCACGGAAGAGGATACCATCGATGGACGGGATCCGAGGACAAACGTCCTGAGCGTATTAGAACTTGAGGACCTGTTTATGTCCGCTGCTCCTGATCTCTCCCAACGTAGGGAAATCAAGTACCATCAACGCTCTTCTCGGGGATAAAAAAGTCAGCGTCTCGTCTACGCCGGGTAAAACCAAATATTTCCAAACCATTCATCTATCCCCCACCATCGTATTGTGCGATTGTCCAGGCTTGGTCTTCCCGCAATTTGCGACGACGAAGGCCGCACTAGTTTGTGATGGTGTGCTACCCATTAATCAGATGCGAGAGTATACGGGACCAGCTGCACTTGTTGTGAAAAGGATACCCAAGGATGTTCTGGAAGCATTGTACGGATTAAATATCAGGGTGGGGGGGCGTCGAAGAAGGCGGAGACGGCAGTGTCTCGGCGGAAGATTAATGGGTCTCAGTTCTGAAATGTGTCACCGCACTAGTTGAGTCAACACTCTGTTAGATGCCCTACTAGTAGCCTGTTAGTACAGGCAACAGTGGGCTTGAGAACCACTATTTACTCATTGCCTACGCCAGTGCGTCATGTCCTTGTGCGAGACTATCTCACTGACGAGTATATGGGTAGTCGCACGAGGCTTCATGCGCTCGGGGCAGGGTAATCCGGACGAAGCGAGAGCAGTGAGATACATTCTGAAAGACTACGTGAACGGAAAACTCCTGTTCTGTCACTCGCCTCCGGGAGCGTCAGAAGAGTTGTTCAACTAACAGATAAACGAGTTATCGCTCCTCCGCGCCGCGGGAAAGAAGTGGGCACCTGCTACGCGCGTCGTCAAAAGCGCTGACACGTATGTCGCTGCCGCCCCCGTTCCTTCGTCAGTTCTGCCGGATCTCGATTCGATTTTGATGGGTAAGGCAGACAGTGCGAAATCACTTGCGTTGGACAGGGAATTCTTCGCAGACAATGGTTCACTCTCGTCACGCCCGTTCGTGCAGGGATCTGCGCGGCATGGACAGCAATTCACGAGAGGGATGCTATATCCACACCAGAACATGGTAGTGAATGATGGCACCCTGCTCAGGCCAGGGACAGCTGTGGTCGTGAGGGGAGAGGGACTAGGGAAGAAGCATCACAAGAAGGGGAAGGGAGTAAAGCAGAGGAGCGGGAAGGGATACGATTGATTGTTCGATTGTCCGTCAGCTATTTCAAAAGATAGCAATCCACGATGGCAGGCAGCTAGCTTCTCGTTACTCATTCCACGTCAAAATGTCGCGATTGTCTTTGGAATCGTGGTCGCGCTTGCGATGGAGCATGACACGCTCACGAGACGGAAACAGCCTGCTGCAGTCTTCGGTGCATCAGCAGAATTCAGCGCGGAGGACTGCGGAGAGCGTACCTTGAAACGCACAAATGAATATTGGCGTTCTGTGCTGGACTCAGTTTCGGCTTCACTGGGAAACGTGGGGAGACGTGGCACTCTGTAGGAGACGTCACCCAACCAACGCCCGCATCAATGTCTTTCTGGACGGTCGTCGCTGGGGAAAAGGTCGGGCATGCACACAAACAAGACCGTGTCGCTCACTGTCCTGTGTTGCAGGCCTCGACTTCAGTACGGAGGGTAGTCGTGGACCGGTCGACATGAAGGGCCCTAACTTCCCACCCTGAAGGTTCGCGACTGTCATCGATGATGGGCTCAGAAATATTTTCGCCTGTCACCCTCCCGTGTAGCGGGCGCACGATGGCCAATAGCTTGGCAAAGGTTCGTGCGCTCCTGTCACGTCGCCTCGCTGTTGCTCACCACGCTTGCAGGTCGCCTTGTATGAGCACCTCGCCAAGGTGAACGGCGGCCCCCCAAACAAGTACCACATAGGTCTCTATGCCGAATGGGCCAAACACGACTGGGGCATGATCGTCACAGGCAACGTCCGAGATCACCTGTCGTTGGGACGCGACATCGTCATCCCCAAAGCGCTCAGCGAAGCGACCTTGGCCCCGTTCAAGCAGCTGGTGCGCACCATCCATGCAGAGGGCTCGCGTGAGCCGTCGGCATGTCCATTGGCCGTCATGCAACTCTCTCATGCAGGTCGTCAGTCTCCGAACGTCCTCGGTGGTCGTAGGCTGGGTGTTCCTCCCATAGCACCGAGTCCGATTCGGCTCGGATTGAACAGGCCTGCTCAAACGCGCGACGGGGTCGCCTCCCTGGGCGCGCAGGACGCGCCGCATCCGTACTTTCGTGCGCTGTTTCAGCGACCACGGGAGATGGCGCTTCACGACATCAAGCGAACACAGCGGGCGTTCATCAGAGGCGCGTCAACCGCGCTAGAAGCCGGCTTCGACGGGGTCCAGCTTCATTGTGCGCATGGGTGTGGGTGGTCCTGCAGGTGTTCTTGAGCGCACACTGAGAGGTCCAATAGACTTTCTTGCCCAATTTCTCGATCCCAAGGTATCCGTCGAAACATCCTGCCACGACCGACGTCCTGACTGACATCGTCTGCTTGATAGAGTAATGCTCGACGGGACGGGTATTCGGTCGAATCACCGAACACATTCCGGATGATGCACGAGATCGTCCAAGGTATCCGTGCTGTGGTTCCCAAAGACTTTGTTGTCGGTGTAAAAATTAACTCTACGGACTACGTGGGCGCTGGGGAGAGACCCTCGCGCGAAAGTGTGTCGAACGAGACGCGTCGAGTCCTCGGTCACGTTCGTACGATCGCTCTCTGGGGAATGGTGGATTTTATCGAAATCAGTGGAGGTGATTACGAATCACCAGGTGCGTGGCTATGGTTGTGTTCGAACTACAGGAGTCGTTTTTGTCTTAGATTTCATGTCCGCGAAGTCAACGACCCCCCGACAAGCCTTCTTTGCCCAGTTCGCGAAATTGGCACGGGAGTGTCTGCGGACGGATATTCCAGCGGGTGCCCACGTTCCTCTGATTCTCCTTACAGGCGGTCTCCGCTCCCCGGGGCACCTTCAAAGTGCACTGGACGCCGGTCACACCGACTTACTTGGGATCGGCCGAGGTTCCGTTTTACGTCCGGACATACCTGCAGTTCTGCGGAAGAGAGCCCTCGGTGCTACCGCTGATTGCCCGATCGCTTTCGATGATGAACCGTTCGCACGTGAACCCGATGGCGACGTCCGGCTACCGAGCTGGATGCCTCAGATTCCTCTCATCGATGCGGGTGTTGGCGTGGCATAGTACAACGTTCGCATGCGGAGTATAGCGGCGTCTCAGTTCAAAAGGTGGACGGATGGTCAATCGCCCGATGCACCTCTTCTGACGTACGGGATGAGTGGGATTGAAACCATGCTGCGGATGTGGGTCTGGTTGGAATGGCACGAAATGTTTATTGGAGTCTTCCTCGTCCGTTGTGTGGTTAGTGCTCTACTTGGTCGATACCCTAGTAGCGTGATATGATACCACGAGGCCTTATCTCAGAAAACAAGAATAACCCATAGGGCGTTGTTCATCGAGACGATTGATTCCGCTGTCTTTCATCTGTCACACGATGTATACACTACTCGTACAGGACATGGTTTCACCACCCGAGATTTACCGTGTCATCTGGGCACCTTAGAGTGGCTCGATGTCTGGTGTTTGCGTTGGGTTGATCTGTGTCAGGGTAAGGATAAGTGAAATGGCCCGACACGCGTCAAGGAGAAGTAATATGTGAGGTGCGGACCAGTAATAGAGAACTTTGATGTGCTGAAAGTTGGTCGACGACCTGAATGCGTCATTGTTCCAGTACAACTCACACAACCACCTATGTAACGGATGACCGGAACGATCACTCTCTGAGACACTAGGCTATCTCACGTATGGATGGCAGGATACCCGCCCCGGATCGTTCGCAGGTTGCATTTGAAATGCTCAACGTAGGCAAAGTTGAAACGGATCTGGCAAGCGGGAAATTGAGGGACTGGAATTGTGCGCGAGATGCGGATCAAGAGGCGCCAACGATCGTGACGAAGAGCCTGATGTCCGCCTCTGTCAGTGTATTGCCCACGAGATAGTCCTTGCCGGTTAATATCTTTTCGAGGTGGTCCAGACTCTCAAAAAGCAGGTACACCGCCTTCTCGTGAGCTTCCTGGGTTACCGCGAACCCAGCTTTGTACACGCCGTCTACGGAGTGAACCTCGCGATCAGCCGAAAGGTAAGCACCGCGGCGGAGGAGCCTCGTACTATTCACGGTGTCGTGCACCCACACGTTGAGTTCGTCGATCTTCTGGCGGTGTGTCCTGAGGGGAGTCGACGGCGGAAAAAGTGCCATCCCCAGGTATTTCGCCCACACCACAACTGCTGTTGTTCTTCTGTCTGATTCCTGAGTCAACAGCAGTCTGAGGGAGGTCAAGATGTCAGTGAGGGCCGCAGACGGGTTGAACAAGATGGCGCTTCGCATCTGAGCGCAGAAACCGGTACAGTTGATATGCCGATGATGCATGAAATTTTTTGATAATGCATTGTCATTGAGGATCACTTAGACTAAGCAGAATCCAGTACTAAGGAAAGGCGAAGTAAGACCTTTGCGGCAGTCCAGTATACAGTGCGTCGCCCGAACTTCATTGTCACTCAGATTGGCCTCGAGAATAAATTACTACTATGTAGAACAGAGCTGGTGTTATATCTTATTCTGTACACCTCACTTCGAGGAACGATGCAAGCAGCCAGGTATGTAAGCAGGCCATACACAGAAACGTCACGAGACGAAGTGCTCATGCCTACAGTCCATTCGTTAGCGGGATGGTGTTGATGAACGCTAAAACTCGACCCACATGGCAGCGATTCAACGGAGACGACCTCAAGCTGTGTCCGCACACGTCGTGGAGGTACTTCGCACCAATGGTCGTTACGCTATCTCCAACCAGACACTGTTCCGATATCAACTGTTCGAAGTCCTCCTGGCTAACGAAATGGCGTAGAAGAAGCTCGCGCTCTTCGTATGCTTCTTGAACAAGAAGAAGCAACTTCGCTAGCATCATCTTGTGTTGTAGAATTTCCTTGAAGTCGCTTACAATATGATCTAATGGTAGCGCATTTGGTGTGGGGGATAACGTCTAATAATTTACTCTCAATACAGCAAAGTTTATTGCCTCAAAGTTAGCTCACCATTATAGAAGAGGCCCTCCGCAGGGACTGATAGTACGTGGCGAACCGTTCAGGAACTGCTACATGTTGGGGCACCCCTGTGCCCGTACCCGTACCCTCTGCTTCCGGTGATGAGAAATAACGGTGCGGAACATAGATCGAGCGAGACTGAGTGCGAAGGACAGAAGGTAATTCCTCTCCTGGGCGCAGCTCAAATGTCGTTGATGGGGGCTCATCAGCTGGCGTAGAGGGCTTCATGGTGAGTGGTAATGACATTTAGACTCAGAACAAATAGATTTATGCAGCAACTTGAGGGCCGGCAATACTCGGAATGTCCCGAGACGGCAGGGGGGTTAGTGATGGAACCACCCCATACCCCGAAACCGAGCTATGTTGTCTATCTGTGTCATCGAACGAGTAAAATATGTGCAGCGGTTCCGGAGATTGTGAAGTCAGTCGTTGTCGCATTGGTTGTGCTGCGACGATAAATTTACAACCGGAATCCAATTTTGAACCAATATCAACTTGGGCTTTTCGACGCTAACTATCTGACCGAGACTGCTACTAAGCATGTTAACTTCCTCTGACTCCCAACTCGGTTGTATGCCTGACCTTTTCACTAAATATGTGTTTGTGGTCGACAATTTACAGAGCATGGTCCCTTTACTCGACACGAGAAGGGGTGAGCAAGGGAAAAAAAAAAAAAAAAGGACTCGCCAGAGCAAAGGAGGCGTATCAGCGAAAGCAAGCTCGCGGTCTGAGTCAATGTACTTGTCCAGCTCTTTCGTGCTAGCAAGACTCTCCTCTTTGGTCATGCGCACGCGCTTGGCCCTGCTGGAATAACCGCTCACATCTGGACACGAGCCACTCCGTGGGTCCCTGTAGGAAATGTTCTGCATCGGCATGTTCTCCAAGCCACCCACATAGGTCGGTAATGAGTTGTGAGATAGATCGTCCTCCACTGAATGCCCATCGGGTTTCACAGTTGACTGGCTGAATGCTTCGTCATCAGAGCCATCCCCGGCGACTGTGAAGGCTCTCGTTGAATCAGGATCCCCATAGGCCCCGGGTGACACCGACCCTCCCCCTTCTTTCCCAGCGCTCACCGAGGTAAGGTGAATTGTTCGCTTCTTCGGCCTCCTAAACTCCTAAGTACAGGCTAACGCACGCATCCGTCTCTGCGGTTGACCGGGCAGGCGCATCTAGTGTCTACTTGACGATTGGGATGTCTGAGATTCAGGCGGAGCCCCAAATGCCTGCCAATGCTGCTGCGAGAGCTGGCAAGATTGACTGGATTTGCAGATACGCTGGAGCTCTGCACATGTATAGTAGTCGCCGGAGTTGGAGGGTGGTGTGATGTAGTGTCAACACTTTCGAAGTGTGAGACGGGACCCGCTGGTGAGCAAGAATGACAGCTGATCGACAATGAGAAGGGGCTGCCCACATAGGCCACTGCTGAGGCAGACTCGCTGGGGTAATGCTAACCCCCTTCCAGCTCGCTCATAAGGATATTGCTGACAAGATCGGCCATCCCTTCGATCGTCCGAAGCAGGACGACCAACGGCTCGAGCTCATCCTTGAGCACAGGCTTGACAAAGGTGTCAAACGCCGCCATGTGGATGACCGCCCCGAGGTCGTCAAACAACGAGATCAGCCGTCGTACCCAATCGACGTGGTACAAGGACGCCTCAAGCGTCGATTCCTCGCAGAAGAGGGAAAACAGTAACAAGCGCTTGTCCGCCGCGTCGGCGCATTGCCCTTGGTCCTGCGCGTGCTCGAGTCAACGTCAGCGCGCCGCCAGGACGAAACGCACGTACCAGCTGAGCAAGAGCAACAACAATGTGCTCAAGCGAGCGCACGCGCGTTGAACACCGTCATCGGGGTGGCGGTCAGCATCAGGATCAACACGGGGAACACCGTCGCGGCCCAAACCTAGCACGCGCGTCAGAACCGTCGACGCGTGCACACGACGTCCAACGCACCGACATGACCTCGCGATGAGCCTCGAGAGCCGTCCCAGAGCTCTCGCCGGGCTGACGTAGCGTCGCCAGCAACATCGGGATTTCTGATCGATGGCCTTGGCCCCAGTGTGCTCCTGCAGCGTGTCGAGCGCTTTCACGGCTGCCGTTCGGATGGTCCCGTCGTCATCGACGAACGAGGTCCGAACCATGTTGACGATCTTGACCTCGTGACCCTCGCACTGCGTGTCGGTCGTGCTCTCCCTGTCGGAAAATGAGCGACGCTTGAAATGCAGAGGTGAGGAAGAGACTCACAGAACATCCGACAGCATGAGGCATACACCCCGACGCGTCCGACAGACCGGCGACGTCACCTTGTTCTGCAGAATCAGAACGTCGAGGATCTTTCCCCCGAACTTCGAGCAGACGCACCGCGTCGTGTTGTTCCCGTCGTCGCCTCGCGTTGTGCGTGCGCGATCTGAAACGACGTCACGGAGGCTGCGCCGGGGATTCAGTATTCGATATTCGCGATGGGGGTCCCTTGTGCGATCGTATCGATCATGTGTTCATCTCTGGCGACGAGTGGCGTGTTTGATCGGTGGCGTGCATACAACGATGACATGCTATGATGTGGCAAGAGGGACGACGGCCGTCTCGACGGGGTGTGCGGTGGCGGAGCGCGTTCGCAGTGTGGCTCCTGCGAAGAACGACGGAGGACAAGCTCATCCTTGCGCACGCGCATGCTGGGGGGCTGACAATGTTCAGTGATTGCGGCACAGAGTCAGTGAACGGGACATCCTCTCAGGTGCGCATGCACAAAACTACCTGACCGTCATCGAAGGACTTTACGAGAATCGAAAAGGCAAGCGGAATATACTACCTACCCTAGGGACTCCACAGCGATTCCTTTGAATGGCACACAGCGTGGACCAGTAGACGGGCACTAGATGGAATAGTCAGATGTCCTTAGAAAAAGCTGACCCTTCTTGTGGACCGGTGCCAATGTAAGGCTCTTTGCATTTGTCACACAATCGGTGATAAGAAGGCAACGGAGTTCCAAACTGAGTCATAGGGACAGGCCTTCTCACCCTTAATCGAGAACGAGCACAGGTCCGTGACGAGAACTTGCAACGCTGATCGGAGGGTGCGCGACGGGGATCTGTATGTGAATACGGAGTTGTCCGCGATGGGGATCTGTCAATTCAATTGGATCACAGATCAGATACCCGAGTGATACACGAGGCCTCTCGGATTTGGGCAGCATGAGGAGCTCTCGAAGGCTCACATATACCAAACATTCTGTGTGCTCCCACTCCCCTGAACCTCTTTCATGAGTTACCACACGTCCAATTCCTACGGTGAAGGCTTTGATGCAAATTCTGGACCTTTAATGGGACCAGGATTTCTGCGTGACGAAGATGGTCTCAGGCTGGAGTCACACGGGGGTAAGTCTTGCGAGTGTACTTCGCAGGTCCGTACTGACTGCAGAGTTTACTTGCGCCAGTGCGAGAAAACGGCCCCGTCTATCATCAGACAGGATCAGGGCCCGTGAACGACCCACCCGCCAGTCACGCCCTTACTTTGCAACACGTGTTGACCCCCTGGCCCATCAACATCAGCCACCACCTGCGCCTTAGCTCACCTGTGTTGTCATTATTCGCAACTGAAAGTGAGTTTTGTCTCCTGTACCCAATATTCAGCTGACTGGCAGTTAGCCCGCTTTGTTCTGCTCATATATAACCTCCCCAGCGAAGACTGGTGGTTACTACTAGTTGAATGCATGATACGTATCTCATTTTCTATTCTCTCCTGCGAGTTCCCGCTCTGTCTTACGCTCGCACGGGGTCATGCGCTATCGGTGGTCAACGAAATACTCGCTTTGCATCGTGTCCTTAGAAATCAGCCGGAGTGGTACCCACCCGAAGGTAAGTCTTTGTTGCCTGTCAGTAGGTTGGCGCAATTACTCACCATGTACAGTCCATAACTTGTCTGTTGGCTCACCCAGGCAGACCTTTTATACCAGCCTCTCGGACCCCACCTTCTGCGATCTCTTTATTGGCCAGCTGACGGCGGTGCCAACGACCTTCTTATCACATGTCCGCGTTTCAATACGTGCTTTGCTACACCGCCATCAGGAGACCTTGATGAACGCTGTCGTACGGTACCCCCAACACTACCTTGTCCCAGACATCGAGCAGCTAACAGATGACGATAAATTGTGGCTACGCTCACTCCTGGAGTGGAACTCTAAGTGGGGATTCTCACACTGGCACCAATTTGTTCCGGCGTCTAACTCAGAGAGAGGTTGCTTCCAAGTATGAGTCTCTATTCTTTATACTGTTTTCTGGGATTCTGATGTATTTTCATACAGATTGTCTGGTTTTCGAATCACATCATGCGCGAGATTATTACTCACACACTGCACATGGAGGACTCGGTTGGTTGGTTCTCAGTCCTCGTGCCTCGCAAGCACCCAACTTATGAACTCACAACTGAGGTCCCTGTCACTGTGGAAACAGCTTCGTTCGTTTTCGCTGCGGTAGGAATCGCCACTTATGGTACCCAATGTCGACTAATAAGCATCCTTTATAGTTCGCGCTTGAGACCACCCACTACCTCAGTTTTCCGCCTGAAACATTACCATTAGTTAACACCGACTACTTCATGGAGCTGCAGGGATTCTATTCCCAGATACACGCTTTTTTACACGAAATCGATTCAACACCATTCTCGGCATCTAATACTGCCCTTAACGCTATGAAAAATGGTCTAAATTCTCTCTTCCAGCTTGTACCCTCTACAGCACAAACTATGATCTTTTAGTACATTCGTTACGCTGCTGTCCTGTACCCTGATGTAGTGATGCTACCAGTTTCTTTCGTTGGAGAGTCGCAGGAAAAGAGAACGCCTGGGCGACCGTCGACGCTGCCCTCCTTAGACAAGGCGAAGGGTCAGTTGTCACTTGACTGGAATTGTTCCAAGGTGAGCTGACTCGGATTGCGACATCGATCAGGCTGTGTCCATCTTCGTTGTAGACAAGGACAGAGGCGGGCGCCCGCATGGCGGTAGCAACGTGGCGACCATCCAGCGAAAATCTGGCAGCGGGGGCGTTTGGAGCGGCACGCCGGCCATGCAAGTTGGTCCCGAAAAGACCAAGGTGCACCTGTTTGCGCTGGTCCCTGAGCTGCTGTCGTACTTGTCCCCCTCCCTCCAACGAGGCCCTTGAACACTATGCCACCCTGTCTGCTCGTGAATAGCTGCCACTCCTGTACAACGCACTCCACTTCATTCAAGATCCAGAGGAGCTCGCGATTTGCAACAACGCTGCATTCACGTGGTGCTCGCGGGGTGGGAACGAAGGATGCATGGTAGTGTTGGCGCCAGCGGAGGGTGTTTTCCGGTACCTCGCTTCTGAAGCAAGTTAGGCTGCGAAGGGGCTTGAATGAGGCTGTAATCAGGACCTGTTCCCATATATATCCACATCGACGCAAGAGGTTGCGTTGGCTTAGATATATAAGGAAAGACATTATCTGCGCCGTCTCACCGGAGACGCCCTTAACCTCGTCGATCCCGCCACCCAGCCCATCATGCCTCACACCAACGCCCTGATATGATCGTTCGCACGTTGGACTACGTCCTGGGGGCCGACGTCGATAGAGACGACGGCTCTCAGCCCCGTTCAACTATGACGCCCTCAAGGATGACTGTAACTTCACTGAGCGCAAACCCGCCCCTCGTCCTCACCCTCATTCCGGATCATTGGTGCCCTCGCACACAAGACCGTCGCTTATGACGCCAAGCTCAATGGCGCACTCCCCGCGTTTCCTTCTGCGGAGCTGAAAACATCACGCTGTGAGTCCCACCTACCTGCGCGTTCGTTCATTGACTCACGGCGTGACAGTACTAGAAAAGCCCGTCGACGACTCATCCAAAAAAACCCACTGAATCCACGACAAAGAAACAGAAGGCGGGTGGAGACAGCAGCCTCATGCGCGCCAGCGAGTATCTCTTCTCGCGAACGTGATCCTCGGCGAGCAGCACAGAAGGGGACCCACTCGGCTGCGAGTCGCAGACGTAGGCACGCTTGAGTTTGCGCCCGGTAGTTGGCGTCAGTGGGGGTAATGCGGTGCCGTCTTCACCTTTCGGTTGTCGCAACGCGCTGATGGAGAGCTAGCGTCCATGGTCGTGATGGTCACGGACCCCTCTTCAACATCTCTTGGGGAACATATATCAGTACGTTTTTCGCAGTCCCCGTTCATGTCTACACGCATGATGACTTTAGTTTTCGTGGTGCTGAATGCATTCATCATGCCCATCATGTACTGGTTTTTCCCTGAGACTGCAGGACGCTCGCTCGAGGGTACGTCATGCTCTACAGGTTGTCGCGTTTTCTGACGTGTTTTTTGCTCAGACACGGACGTCATCTTTGCGTTGGCTTACAACGAGGGCATCCAATCCAGCGCGGCGAATAGACTGAATTCCGGTGAACAGACATGACTCCCCTTATGGGATGCTAGACTGCGCGTTTGCGCCTTCCTCGTGTAGACTAGACGTACGACTCACAAGTATCTAAGATGGTGTAGTTGTCACTGCTGTCATGCGAGCTTGCCTCTCCTTTGAATGCTGCCATGGTGTCTCGCCATCGAAAGTCCCGCGGGATGCCCGCTTTCGAGACCAGCTTTTTCAGGAAGGCTCAATGGGCAGAATCGGTGAAGAAGCCAGACGACGCAGCAGAGTTTAGCATCCACCAAGCCCAAAGGGACCTGCCGGGGCATGAGAGAGAGACGATGAGAGCTCGAGGTGGGCGCACGCACCGACCCGAACGAGTTGCTGTCCAGGGCGCGAAAGGGCTCGTCGCCCTCGACCCAGACGTCACGGGCCCCGACCACCTCGGGGTCTGGGTACGACAGGAGCGTTCGGACGACGGCGACGACCCGTTTGACGATCATCTTCTGGCTGTCGACTGGGTCCCTGTCGGATGGTGATTGTCAGCAGGGGGCGTCGAAATGCGACGTTGGCCCACCTGGAGGTGTCTGGATTGAGCATGGGCTGGCTGAGGAGGATCCTGGATGGACCTGCATGCTGCGACTGTGGACGGTCTTGAGGAGTATCTGCCGACCGTGACTTGCATGCGAAATTTTCTGACTGTGTGAACCTCACAAGATTTTTCAGCACTATCTCTCATTCATCATTCTACTTCACCTCACCATGTCTTTGGACTCCACGCTCCTTATATCACATGCCCAACTGATTGCAGATATCGTAAACGACATTCTTCATATGAATCCGACCCATGGACCCCAACAACTAGCCGCAGTTAGACTGGAAATGGATCAAGTTTCAGTCCTCATCGACTTCGAAAGGAGGTATGAACAATCATTGGCTGCGAAAATGTGGCCTGGGTCAGATCTGGACATCATTACGGTGTTCCAAGAAGAATGAGGAAGAACCTAGTGGTAAGTATGCACTCATTTTTCATACATGTGCATGCCAACTTTCAACATATAACAGTTCGGTGACTGAGATCAAACTGGAGGTAGGGGGTTGAGAGAAGTTGGGCTAAGTGGTAGCACATGTCAACACATTCAGTGCGTTCCATTTTCAGCAGCAACTACTAAATCACTAACTCATCTCCTTACAGTTGTAGAGTTGGTTGCAGGTGACTCAGCGTTACACCCTTGCCACCAACCTATCATATACTATAATTTATAAAGAGTGATATCAAGTTTACAAACATTTGCATAAATAATGGCAGTCGACTCGTGATTACACAACTGGGGCCGGGGCGCAAGCTCCTTCGGACTGGAAGTCTCTCTGCCATGTCGTGTACTGGCATTCTGTTACCTGGCAAAGAGGCGCTCTCTCCCTCAGCAGTTAACCCATGATCAACATGTGACGGACAGTAATCATGGTTCATGACCCACGAGGAACAGCAGGCGCCTGGTCTGTGCATATATGCTCTTCCCGCGCGCGGGTGCATCAACTTGCGGCCATCAACCACACTTTGACAGATGGGTCCGTCCTCGTCAGATTCTCAGACTCAACCGAAAAAAAGGCAAGACTTGGAAATAGGTTGTGACCCATTGCATCACCAGTAATCGATGCCATTTATGACATTCGTCCATCTACTGTATGCCAACTATAAAAAAAGAGGGCCATAACAACACCGGGCGTAGTTCAGCGCCCTTGTAGCCTTCCGACGTGATCCCGGTATGTGAGCGCAGCTGGCACCAGGTTGTGCGGGCCGAGAGTAGCGTAATATACTCACGGTGCGCAGTGTGCGTGAAACGGGACAAGGACGGATATCAGTACGCATCGGCACGAGGTCGATGAAAGCGAGCAAGGGGGGAGGGGGGTGACAACCCAGACGGAACAAAGCGAGTCCAGCACCAAGAGGACTTACCGTCTGTTTCTTGTCCACAGAACGTGCCTTGCAGTCCTTCCTCGGGCAGTCTGTGCACTTTCGGCAGCCTCTCCAACCGGGCTTCGGCGTTGTTCTAGATGAGCAGCGGGGAGTTGGCTCCAGGCGACGACCAAGATGGGCGACAGATTGGGGGCCTACGTGCTAGTAAGGGTATCACATACAATTGTGTTGTGTCCAACTCACCCAGGCAGTCGCAACGATATCTAGCGAGACCCACTGAAGTAACTTGGGCTCAGGAGCAGCTTGAGACGCCATATCATACCTAGCAGCATAGTAGTCAGCAATATTGCCCTTCTCAGCTCGCTGAAAGGGGGATATATACACCTTTATTTTTTGCGCACACTTTTTGGCAGTAGCGACGTTCTCCGAAAGCGGTCTTCCCAGTCATTCGTTGAGTTGTTGAGCTCATCGTTGGCATCCTCGTTGTGATTTTCTTAGTGCTATTGGTGTTGCCATCGGGTCAAACACAAGCCTGTGTTTCGGCCACTGCCAGTGAGATCGTTCGAAGCGCATGGTAGTATAATTACTGGGAATGAAAATGAGTATGAATACGACCTGGAGGGGAAGAGAACGCGCTTTCCACCACTTTTGGAGTCCTTGTCATACGTGTCGCACAGACAGGGCAGATAGTGATCGCGGATGCAATGTACGAGCTGTGGTATGACCCGATCCGACCTGACCCGACCTGACCCGACCCGGCCCGACC
>JBBPSZ010000125.1:0-17271 GCA_038093835.1 Strobilomyces confusus
GGCGCGCAGGCCCACTTCTTCGGCTGGTTCTCGCCCCTTCACGTCCTCTGGCCTCCGTCACGCTGCCCCCCCCGCCGCGTTCGACCACCCAAACTACGTCCCCGAGAACAACTACGTCGAGGAAGAGGAAGACGAAAGCGACGCCGAGGACCTCTTCGCCTTTCTCCCACCCTCCACCGCAGATCAGCAGCGAGAGGCGGACAAGTTCCGCTCCCAGGACCTAGTCCACGCCGCGCCACCATATCCTCAACTCTTCGCGCACGCCCCGTCGCCAGATGCACCGCCCGTCGCGTTCCCCTCCCCGACCTTCGATCCGTACGCCCGCTTCCCCGCAGACGTCGCCGGGCCGTCCGGTCTTTTCTCCCCGCCCGTCTCGAACATCCCCGTCGAGAGCCCTCCATCCACCATTTCGCAGCATGCCAGCGACCCATACTGCATGCGGAGACTCAGCACAGCCCGCGCCGCGACGACAGAGACGAGACCCTCCCGGACCAGCGCCATCAGTTCGCGCGAAATACACGTCGACCTTCTCGGTCCCCACGAAAAGGTCCTCGAAGAGGACCCGATTCATTCCCGCCGAAAACGGAACTTGTCCTCGACCATCGCCGACGACACCGCGACGCTCGAACTCACCCCAAGCATGTTGGAGGAAGACAGCAGAGAGGGCTCCATCAAGTCCGTTCCCTCGTTACCGTGCTTCTTCCTCTTTCACATTTTTTGCCTAGGATGGAGTTCGACTTTGATGCCGTCAACGAAGAGGACAGCCCCTTCCCAGAGGTCCGCGCCTCCGTCTCCAACATCGATGACCCTGAAATGCCCGTCATGACGCTACGCATGTGGGTCATTGGTCTCCTGCTATGCATGATCGGCGGGTGGGTCCATTCACTTCCATGCCGTTTTAGCCCCTGCTTAATATTAGCAGATCATTGAACGTCTTCTTCAACTTCCGCCAACCGGCCCCGACTGTCTCCCCTCTCGTACTTCTCATCATAAGTTACCCTATGGGCAAATTCTTTGCCTTCGTCCTCCCAATCACCACCTATCGATTCCCTCGATGGCTCGGCGGTCTGGAATTCTCCTTGAATCCCGGTCCTTGGAACATCAAGGAACACGTCCTTGTCTACATCATGGCAAACGTCGCCATCGGTCCCCCGTATGCCATCAACGCCATCGTCGTAGCTCAGCTCAATTACAACGTCCGCGTCGATTACTGGTTTAGCACTCTCCTCGTCGTCGCCACGCAGCTGACCGGCTTCGGTCTCGCTGGTCTGTGTAGACGATTCCTGGTGTGGCCCGCTGGTATGGTTTGGCCTCAAAATCTTGTGACGTGCACACTGCTCAACACCCTCCATGCGGAAGACGATGAGACGCCCGGCGTTATTTCTCGTTATAGATACTTCCTTCTGGTCTTGACAGGCGCTTTCTTCTTCTATTTCATACCCGGTAAGCATTTAGCGGTGCAGTCCCGCAGGAGAGGCTTATGCTTTGCCAGGATACCTCTTCCAGGGTCTCTCTACGTTTTCGTGGCTATGTTGGATTCTCCCAAACAACGTCCCGATCAACCAGATGTTCGGCGTGAGCTCCGGGTTGGGAATGAGCATCCTCACTTTCGATTGGAACCAGATTGCTTGGATCGGCAGCCCGCTCATGTTCCCGTGGTGGGCGGAAGCGCATATATTCTTCGGCTTCGTCCTTTTCTTCTGGATCATCACGCCTTTACTATACTACACAAACGTGACGACTCTTATTTCATGGAAGCGCGCCGTGTTAACTTTTTCGTTCACAGACTTGGAACCTCGCATACTTCCCCATCAACGACAACAACCCGTATGACCGCTTTGGGCAGTATTACAACGTTTCCCGCGTGCTGGACAGCGCGAATCGTCTGAACGTCACGGCGTACGACGAGTATTCCCCACTATACCTGCCAGCAACTTATGCCATGACTTACCTCTTGGCGTTCGCTCTGTCGACCTGCGTGCTGGTTCACACTGTTCTGTATCACGGTCGTAGCGTGGTGAACGGGTTGAAGAAGATCCGTTCAGAACCGGATGATATCCACGCGAAACTGATGCGCAACTACCCAGAGGTGCCTGATTGGTGGTATGTCTTGTTCTTCGTGGGCTTTTTCCTCATGATGGTCCTCGTCGTCGAGGTACGTCAAAACGAGCCGACATGTCACCTCGTTGTTTATTCTCTCGCCTCAGGTATGGCACACTACTGTTCCCGTGTGGGCTCTGTTGCTGTCCGCGTTCCTGCCGGCGCTATATGTGCTGCCCTCTGGATTCATATATGCAATGACCGGTCAAGGGGTAAACTTTTCATGTCCTCTACATCATTCTGTGATTCATCACGTTCCTTAGATCTCGTTGAATCTACTGGCTCAAATCGTTCCGGGCACACTTTTGCCCGGTAACCCCATTGCAAATATGGTGCGTACGACTGGATGTCATCTAGCTTACTTTCATTGACGGTCTTCGTAGATCTTCAAGGCCTATGCGGTGCAAACGCTCTTGGAAGCGACATCATTCGTCCAAGACTTGAAACTGGGTCATTACATCAAAGTGCCCCCACGATCAACGTTCTGTGGTACGACGTGTCGCTTTTCCGTTGCCCATGCGTCATCTGACGATGTACAATAGTACAGAGTGTTGGGACGCTTCTCGCTTCTTTCGTCCAGGTTGGCGTCAAACAATGGATGTTCCACAACGTCAAGGACATCTGCTCTCCAAATCAACCCAGCTACCTTACCTGCCCACACAATTCAGTGTATTTCACGGCATCGGCGGTCTGGTATGTTCGATCCTCGTTCTCGCGACGGTGTGCTCAACCCGCCCGTCCTAGGGGTGTCATTGGGCCAACGCGGCAATTTGGTCCTGGTTCGTTGTACCAGCCCGAGTTATATGCGATCATCGTCGGCACCTTCCTACCTCTTCCGTTCTGGCTTTGGCAACGACGGTATCCAAACTCTTGGGTAAGGTTCGTCAGCACCCCTGTGGTCCTCAACGGCGTGTCGTACATACCACCTTCCGTTGGCATCAATTACTCGGCGTGGTTTGCGACCGGGTTTGTATTCCAATACCTTGTGCGAAAGCGCAACTTTGCCTGGTGGAGCAAGTTCAATTACGTTACCAGCGCCGCTTTAGATAGCGGTGAGTGCATTTCCCTTTATCGGTACCGGTCGTGCGTTCTGACGGCGAGTCTTTTAGGCACTGTACTGTCGACTATTGTAATTTTCGCCACTTTAGCGGTGAGTCTCGCACTCAAAATCGTCCGCTAGGCACGATGGACTGAGTACATTTTGCAGTTCCCAGATGGCGGCATTAATCTCAATTGGTGGGGAAACACGGTTTTCAAGAACAGTAAGTATATATCCTCGCCTCACCCGTCACGATTCCAACGAACACGCCTTCTTGTTCTTTACAGCTGCAGATTGGAGCCGTGTGGGATTGAAGGTGATACCTGCAGGGGGCATTCCATCATCTTAATGTACTTAGCAAGGCATCTGGCATCAATATCATCACTCCATCTAGTCACCTCGCTGCCCGCCGAGGCACTCGGCACATACTTTTTTCCAGTTTCAGCGATCGTCAAAGGATGGTGGGGTCGGGCCCTGTTTCACCCACCCCTTGCGTGAGAGCGGGGCCCAGGGGTGTTTGTTCGAACGGCTTTGCACGTTGGAGGCGGACGATCGCAGATCCGCGGTCGCGGCACATGCGATGTCGTCGGACGCCACGTCGAGCAGCAACGCCACGGCTTGTTACTGCCTGGAGTCGCATCCACGACGCGATGTAGCACGTTCGGATTCGCCGTCGCCGTCAAGCTCGTATCGAATGTCAGACGGAGCTCAAGATGCGAATTGGGCCCGAGTTTGTTCCGTCCTCGTCGGTCGCGTCTCTTCGCTCTTCTTTCCCCATTCTTTTTCCTATTCGCAGTAGGGTAAGTACATCGTGCGCGTATGATGGCGAGGAATATCGTAGTGGGGCGTAGGTGCGGGGAGAAAAGCTACGAGGCTGCGCTGGACGACTCTCACCCCCTTCCTCTTCCCCGCGGTCCGCGAGGACCTGGTCCACGAGCGTTACCACGCCCTGAGTGAGAAAAGGACACGGGTAAGACGCGCGTCGAACGAGGACGATTCAGACGCCTACCTCTCGCTGATAGCCCGCGTCCGCCCGTGCCTGCGAGAGCGTGGTGCGACGAGAGCGCATCGAAGACGGGGGTGGGTGTGACGGACGAGAAAGAGACGCGCGGTGGCGAATCGCGATCAGAAACGGGGGCGAGAGGGAACGGGGATGCGCGACGTTACCTCTGGCGCCGGGGCCCGCGCCTCGTGCGCTCCGCCCGGCTTCGCGCGCCCGCGTCTGTTCTTCCTTGACGGCGTCGAGGAGCGTGTCCGGCACCCGCAGGTATTTTATCTGTGCGTGATGTGGCGCGACCGAACCGAGCGCGCGGGCGTCGACCGGTCCCCGACCAACCCGTCAGGCCCGAAGGAGAGGGGACGGGGGAAGACTCACCGTGCTCCCCCGAATGTAGCACTCCTTGAGCTTCCAGAATCGATCGCCGTCCGCGCTCGTCTGATACACCTCGCGCAGGGTGATGTTCATGAAGTTGTCGCAGTTGACGAGGTGGCCGTTGAAGGTCTCGCCGTTCTTGAGTTCCACGAGCTTAGAGGGATCAGTCCTCGGCTCGTCACCTGGACTGAGGCACGCACCATCGGCTTGTTTTGGGCGGCGGTGAGGAGCGATAGTGGGAGCTGTACGAGGCGGAGTGAGCGGCGGGGCTGCGACGGGGTCGATCCTTCGTTACCATTGTGGCCGGCGATGAAGTCGTGCTCGGGGCGCCGATATGAAGTAACGCACTCCCTCGTTTCGGTGGCGGTGCAACGACCAAAGAAACGTCCGTCGAGTTCGATGCTACTCTACATACATGCGCACTTGGTACACTCACTCACTTACCTGAAGGGATATCGCGACGCGAGAGAAACCCGTCAAACGACGAGCTTGACGGGCGACGTAAGAGACTTCAACGCGATCCGTCCCTCGTTGCCAGAACTGTTTCCGTCCTCGTCCACCCACTTGAGCTCTCCCTCGACCCGTCCACGCGCCTCGTTCACCGTGACGACGCGATGGCGGCCCTGACCCGCGGGGTCCTCCACGTCGTGCTGCGTCACGAGCTTGGCGCCCAACACGTTCTCGAGAGTATATGCCCCTTCGAAGGCGCTGTCAAGCTCAACATGGACAAGGCCGACGGTCGTTTCGGCACGGCATCGCAAGACAGAGTCCACGGGGGTGTCAGTGAACTTGATCTCGACTTCCCCGTGGTTCGACGACGCGCAGACGTCGAATTCGCCGCCGGTCAGCGCGTCCGAGGTGAGCGAGACCTCTGCGTCGATCTGACTGAGTCCGGGTTCAGTTCTTTCTGATCGAGCGTGCGTTGGAGACGAGAACGTACCCGTTTATGACGTGCGTCGAAAGGCGGGTGCGATCTACGCCTTGCCGGTGCAACAGGTTCACTGCCGGCTTGATGTGACCGTTGGCGATATGCAGGTCAAGGAACGTTCGGGCGTTGAAACTACCGGTGATCTCGCCGTTAAGCGCCGAGAATTCACCGACCTCCGCCGTGACGGACTAGATGACAACTCGTCAGGGAAGAGAAAACACCAATCGTCATACGCCTCACCTCGACGCTCAGCTTGCCGTTTGCCGACGTGAGATAGATCTGTTCGAATAGGACGGATTCGCCCAAGTCCGCTACGTTCTGGCTATAGTTTGGCAACTTGGTCTGAAGTTTCTTCACCGGTAGGGGACCTTCGCTGCTGGCGGGCAGGGTGACGGTAATGTCAAATTCGAGGTCATGCACCAGCCCGTAATGGGGATGAAGAGGCTTCGGAGGGGTCTGGGGAGTTTAATCGATAAAGTTGATAGGAACGTGCGATGGCGACGTACAAAAATGCCGACACCATGTTCGTCTTCCTTTTCTATCTGACAGACGGTAGCGAAGTCGAGGAGTCTTTCCTCGAAGTAGGCGACTCTGACGCGGACATCCACCGTATCGGAGACCTCCGTAGACTGTTCGATGTTAACCAGGCCGTGCTGGAGCGGACCCTGAGAGATGAGGAAGAGAGCATCCGAATCGAGCGGTAGAGAGAAAGCGGTCTCAGCGCCGTAGGGATAATCGGACGCCCAAGGCGGGTGATCGTAACGAGTGGTCCAGTTGGTACGACCCACGCATTGATGGGGCTCTGCGTCTGCCGAGGGTGAAACCCACCCACCGGCTTCGTCGTTTATCTGGTACTGTGACAGACATCAGCGGAGTGTTTGAGCAGACCAAGACGTGACTACTCACCCAATGAGGTGGCCGGTGGTGGAAGGCACGGCCATACAGATAGGCGAGCCAGGTGAGGGCCACGATAGCGAAGGCGATCCTCAGACGAAAGGGTCGACGACTTCGGGGTCGCTCCGGTGGCGCGGAACACGCCGAGTCGACGGCAGGATACCCCTTCTCGAGGCTGCCGGGAGCGTCAGAGTAAGGTCCGACTTTGAGAGCAGTGTCCATAGGAGGGGAAAATCAAGGGAGGCGCCCTGGACGAAGACGGACGAAGTGATTCATATATGACTACCGGAAGGAGCTTGCGCCGCAGCACCACCGGTCTACATGCTGCGGCGTAGCCCAGTGAGACATCCCTGTTTGCCCTCACGTCTGTCAGTAGCCAACGTGCGCGGTCGGCGAGTCACGTCGAATAGAAGGGTTCTTTCAGCGAGGCCCATACAAATCTAAGTTGCCGCGATGACTCGCGCACGAACCTCACGAGGTATTGGATCAAGTATTTATGCGATTCGCCGCTCAGATCTCTACCCTCTAACCTGTTTCATAGGCCCGGGCCCTTTTCAGTCAGCATGTTGACTGCCTGCGATGGTCGGGCTGGCACGGTGACTACATATGCATGCATCAATAATTCGAACAGTCGCTGAACGATGTTAGCATCCTTCTCTGTGCGTGCGCTGCAGAGCCTTTACGTACCTTGCCAGACACGAAGGAATATCGATATCCACGTCTAGCACCAGTCTATTAGACTAGAAATCTCCGACTAGGAATGTGGATGGATAGCTATTTAGCTGGAGCAGCTCCGAAGCTGATAGCAGTCAAAGAACGTGACAGGGAACCACGAAACAGCAGTAGGGTTGAGAGTCAGTGATTGCTTATGGCGCAGTACATTGTGGTAGTATAGGATGAGGGCGGCTGGGCAGAGGACGCAAGGTGCCCATCGGGAATACACATAGTGTAGGACATTGGGATCGACTCGGAAAGGGTTTCAATTTAAAACGTGATGGTGACCGAGAAGCCTCGCGATAGGAACGTTCGCTGAAACAGCGACATTGCGATAGCCAACAACAGCGCATTCCTTTCGTTCATCTCGATGCATCAACTGTGATGGGGATAGACGCAGTACCCCGGCCGTCCGATGGACATATGACATACCAAACGATCTATAAACCCCAGATGAGGTGGAGTCTGGCCTCGACATAAGATGATCATGATCACTTACTAGCAGCACCGAAGACGCATCCTGCATCAGAAACTGGCCGCCGCTCCGATTTTGCGCTGTCTGGCAACCCGAGAAAGGCGACCAAATGCGCCCCAAAACGATCAAATGCTGCATAGCAATGGTGAAAATTGTTTTTCACCTGGAATAGCTGGATCAATTGTACGTACGATACTCACTCCAAGAACGGGTGTGCAGGGATTTTAAAATGGACACATGCGTCACATTCTGAAACACTCGTCCATTCAAAGATAAGTTGATGTTGAGCACTGGAGGCTACGATAACGAGCGCACAACGCGGACCTGTCCTCGCACACACTGTCGTAACCACGGGGGGAAGCAATGTACGTGAGAACGGGAAAATCAGGAGTTCATGGGGAAGGTGTTTTGACTGACCCACTTGAGCGTTTGCTTTGATACAATCTCCAACTTATCCCCTCCGCCTAACCGGCGGCGTTCGCTGCCCGAGCTGCTTGCCAACCCTATTCCCATCTACGGAACAAAGTGCGGGACTAACCGGACACCGACTAGGAAGCTGGACCCGCACTGGATGAGGGTAGCTGTCCGTCCACAACCATCCCGAGGCGGCAAGCGAGCGCATAGGTCGCATGGATGATAAAGTCGCATCTGACCACAAATATGATGGAGGCGGAAGACAGACGAACTCTACCGAAAGTCCCTGTCTTCGTGAAAAACAACCGCTTCTCCTTGAATATCAGTCGACTGGTAAACCACGGCGTCACTGGGCTGACGTCTCAACGTTGTCAACTGCCAGAGAGGGCAGAAATGTGAACCAAGGGGAGACAGGGATAAACCTGCTGGCGCGGGCGATCTTGAAACAGACGAACTCAGCAGGGAGTAGAAAATGGACGGGACTGGGAAGAAACACGAACTTGAACGTAAGGATAACGCACATGTATGGTGGTGGATATCAGTAGACTCCGCGGACTCTTCTTGCCGCAAACTACCAAAATGGGTGTTGTACCATAGACCAGAAGTGTCTGCTTGAGTTATGTCGCTCCCCGCACGTCTGGGGGTACACACTTCGTTAAACCCAAATTTCTCAAGCCTAGTCACTGGACGCCTGTGGCCTTCGGCCTTGGGCAGTTTCAAATCAGTGAATGAGGCTTTACGACAGGCTGATGAGGAGTCCTTGATCTTTTGGATCCGATGGGAACATGTCAACCAGTGCAAGAACTTGGAGACTATTAGTAAGTCACGGAAATTACCGCCGACGATTCAGGTCTGCCACTTGCTTGACCTTCACAACTCCAGATGGATAACATTCCCCTCGATCTCTTGTATCCAGTACTCGATCGTCTCGACAGGCGTGACTTGGTGAATACTGCTCTCGTGAGCTCGACATTCAACCAAGTTACCACCCCACTCTTGTACAGGACTATCTCCTCTCGTATAAGCGAAAACAAAGGGAAAAAGGTATGTATTGTTATCCCTCTTTCAAGTTGTGCTGCTCGACCTTCATTTCCAATAGGTCCTCTTCCATCCTTGTACCACTTTACTTCAGCGTCCAGAATTAGCACAGTACGTTCGGAAGGTCACAGAAACCGGTATTCTTCCCACTTCCACGCTGTGCTTGTTCGGCTGAGGACTAACTACACCATTAAGGCGCTGTTCAGCTCTTTCGTCGCGTGAACCCACTGGTAGTCGAGGAGATAACGAGGGCTCTACACCTGTGTTCAAACCTCGCGTCCGCGGAATACATCGATGATACAGATACCCCAGTCCTCAATTTTCTTCCGATACTGCGGGTTTTGATTACACTTCCACTGAAGGAACTCGTCATTCGCACCCGCCATGACGTGGGAGAAGACTCCTGGGCACTGCTGAACAAGATCAAGGGAATTCGCCGTCTTTCTGTGTGGTCGTTAGACTCAGGTCCCCCGCGGGTATTGCAAGGCTGGGCGGATGAACTCAGTCCAACATTGACTCGTTTAGAGCTTGGGGTACGTATCTCTCGACACCTTCATGGAACATTCGCTTTCGAGCTCAAAGTGATGTCGACAGCGATGTGCTGGGGTTCCTCCCACTATCCTGATATCGGTCTTCTTGAGGCTTCCGCTACTCTGTGACCTGAAACTCAAGGGAGTTCCGAGTGCCGCTATCCCTGCCATCATGGGATGCCTGCCGAATCTCATCGCCCTGGACACGGAATACCTGGGATCCGGAAATTACCGCGTTCCATCGACGCCTCTCCCTGCACTGGAACAACTCACCGTTCGAACTGGGTCAGTGGACATCCTTGGTCCGGACAGATTGTGGACGTGGATACGATCTCTCTTGCCTCATGTGGGGTCCCTCAAGTCGTTCACGCTGTCGTCGTTTTCTGTATATGGTCGCATGTCAGTTCCCTGGCCGTTCGTTGTCTTCCTAGTAACAAAGCAGAGACAGTCTCTCGAGGAGGTGGTGATTGGTGCTGCAATGATGAATCTACATTCATTGTCGCAACTGTGCCTCAAATGTCCTGCCTTGGAGACTGTGGATTGTACCCTAGCTAGTCCTGACGTGGTAAGCCTTCGCCCTCGGTGGCGTGAACATTGACGCTCACAGGCCACCTAGGAATCGATTACCAATGCCATAGGCGACGGAAATTCGCTGCGCACACTCAGCCTACATGTTATCTGGATCGAGAATGGCGTATCCGGACCTTTGGCAGTTGAGCTGTGCCCCAACTTCTCAGAGGATTCGGACGAGTCTGCACAGCGTCCGCGATATTTAGACTATTCGCGCCCTGCATCTGAGATAAGAAATGTGAATTTCACAATGGAAGAAGCTCGATCGATGATGCTTCGACCGGGTTCCAAGCTGCGAGCAGTGAGATTGGGGGACTTTGCTTACACGGTAAGGATGAACTTGGTATTTATGTCGACCCATTCTGATGAGATTAGGGACAATGGGTACTCGCAGGCACAGACTCCATTCCCTTGGATTCTCAGTTGTTCTTTGAAGTGGTCAGAGATATTACTCGATCCTCGTTATGATTTTGCCAGCGATTCTCTCTGTACCGAGGTCGCTGATACCTATGTTACCTGCTCTTTACTGGATGGATTCATTGAAAGCTGTATTGCATGCTGTATGGTTAACGGGAATGCAAAACTGGCATGTTGTACATCATTGACTCAGATTAGAAAGCACAAATTACAGCCACCTTTACTGGCGTCGGAAGTGATGCATCCTCAATGAGCACCACTTTTCGACTCTCCTTGTTGCTTTTCATGCCATTCCTGATGTTCCTGTGCCTCCTGTGCCTCCTCCACTTCTTCTCAAGCCCCTGTGTGCCCTTTTTGGCTTTTTTGGTCACCAACTGCATTGGCACATCATATTCTGTGTCTGCACTCTTCCTGCCAGATGGTGTCTTGCTGTTGTCTAAAGTGGCCTGTGAAAAACTTGGTGCATTTGCACTTTCCTGTGAGGTGCCAGTGCTGCAATTAGTATAATTGATATCACAGTGAGATTAAAAATCACCAGGGTGCTCACTGAATTCACCAAAGTCAAAAGGCCCCCTACCTTGCCCACCACCAGCATGTATGCTATGGACATGGAGGCATCAAAGATACAGACACTGCTGCACAGAATCTGATGGTCATGTGCATTGCATTACAGAACATGAATTGAAAGCACTACAGCTATGGGTGCTTGACACTTCAAGTGGTCCTGGTGATAATCAACATAATGGGTAGCATACAAGGAGACCAAGAAAAAGATGCCTCAACTCAACTTGCAGCTGGTTCAGTGATGCAAAGGGTGTATACACATGATGCCATAGACCATTCTTTCATGGCCACCTCACATGTGAAGTTGTATATGATAGTGCCAATATACTCAGCTAGACAGTGCCATTACTTCAAGTAAAGTTTGAATGCATATTCTGTGTAATATGTGCTGAAAGCACTGCTCAATAAACACTAGCTTGGAGGTATGTATGGTGTAATATTGTATACACAGAGAATTCAGGAAAGCAACTACAGGGATCTTCATTGGTAATCTGGTACCCAAGACTGGATGATTGAGTGTTAGATTGCTGTTCAAGCTCTCACCCCACTTTTGAATACTTGTATACTATGAATCCTTGAAAATAATAGCACTTTCCCAATATCCTACAAGTGTAAAAAAGGAAAGAAATCAAGATCATATGGAAAGGCTGGCATAACAATCTGAAAAAAGAAAAAATCAATTCCAACAGGAGGTCCAAGACTCTCCCATAAAAGAGGTGTCATCAAGATCAACTTTGTAGACTGTGTGAGAAGATATCACCAAAGAGTGAATGGGAAGCTGGAAAGCATTTCTGTTCCAGGGAGCAATCCATCCAAAGTAGCCAACCTTAGAAGAATGAATCCAGCCATCCTGCTCATAGAAATCACCAAAGGACTCAAGTTCTTGAGCCCTCCACACCTTGATGGACCTATCAAAGGACCCAGAGGCAATATAACAGCCATCATGGGAATAGGCAATTGACATGACAGAGTCTATATGCCCTTGGAGTGGGCCTGCTATACACTGCCCAGTGGTTGCATTCCAGAGCCTAATGGTTTTGTCATTGCTGCCAGAAACAATATGGGTACCATCAGGTGAATAGGCCACAGAAAAAATGCAATCTGTGTGGCCTTGAAGTGGACCCACTACACATTGACCAGTAGCCACATCCCACACTCTGAGAGTCTTGTCATCTGAGCCAGAGACCACATGAGTGCCAAGAGGGGAATAGGCCACTGAGTTGACTTCATCAACATGACCTTGAAATGGACCAGCCACACACTGGCCATTATTCACATTCCAGACCCTAAGAGTCCCATCTCTTGATCCAGAAACAATATAGTGGCCATCAGGAGAGTAGGCAACAGACATAACTCCAGATGTGTGCCTTTCAAATGGACCTGTTGTGCATTGACCAGCAGTTGGATTCCAAACTTGAATGGTATTGTCATCAGAGCCTGAGACAATGCAGGTGCCATCAGGGGAATAAGCAACAGAGCAGACATTATCTGTATGCTCCAGGAAGGGGCCAGCCACACAATGACCTGTAGTTACATTCCAAACTCTGATAGTGTTGTCCCAAGAGCCAGAAACAAGGTGGATGCCATCAGGGGAACAGGAAATACTAGAAATGTCTTCTGTGTGCCCCTCAAATGAGCCTTTCATAGATTTTCCAGTTGTTGCATCCCAAACACTAACACCATCTTTTGTCCCAGAGACAATATAAGCACCATCATGTGAATAGGCAATAGACCTGACCAAATCAGTTGGCCCTTGGGATGGACTCAGAGCAGATAAATCTAGAGTTGTGTTCCAGAGCCTAAGAGTATTGTCTGCAGAGCCAGAGATGATATGACTTCCATCAGGTGAACAGGCAATGGAGTAAATGGTATTTGTGTGCCCCTGGAATGCATCTGCCACAGGCTGGCCAGTTGTTGCATTCCAAACTCTAATGGTGTTGTCTTTTGAACCAGAAATAAAGTGTTTGCCATCAGGCAAGTAGGCTACAGAATCAATCTGGTCCTTGTGCCCTTGACCTACAATGTACTGTCCAGATATTGCATCCCAAATCCTTACAGTATTGTCCCAAGAGCCAGAGACAATATGTTTGCCATCAGGTGAATAGGCAACAGAGTAGACTTCATCTGTGTGTCCTTCCATAGATTCTGAAACACATTGGCCAGTTACCACATTCCAGATCCTGATGGTCTTGTCCCCTGAGCCTGAGACAATATGGATACCATCAGGTGAATAGACAACAGAGTTGACACCAGCTGTGTGCCCCTTGAATGGACCTCCTATGCACTGACCAGTAGTTGCATCCCAGATTCTGATGGTAGTGTCACCAGAGCCAGACACAATACAAGTTCCATCAGGTGAATAGGCCACAGACCAAACACTATCCAGGTCCTCTATTGGGCCAACTACACACTGACCAGTGACTGCATTCCAGACCCTGATTGTGTTGTCATCTGATCCTGAGACAATGTGTTTGCCATTAGGAGAATAGGCAACAGAGCAGACATCATTTGTGTGCCCTTGGAATGGACCAGCCACACATTGACCAGTAATTGTGTTCCAGACTCTGATAGTATTGTCTTCAGAACCAGATGCAACATGAATGGCATCAGGTGAATATGTAACTGAGCGGACAGAAGCTGTGTGACCCTGAAAGGTATGAATCTCTGCTGGCCAACTGGCTGGTTGTCCTGAGCTAACTAAAATGTTCTTTTGGAGATGATCAAGCCAGAGTGCACAAAGTGTGGAGCTGGTTGGGGTCTGGGGCATGGCTGAGAGGTATAGATGGGGAGTGGATTCTCTAAGAACAGGGGCAAACACTTGAATGAATTTAGATGCCTCTGATGCCAGAATGGCAATCTCTTGGTTCTAGTAACACTAAGTTCAGCACCTATCCACTGGCACTCCCATAATTCATCTTACCTGGGCCCATTCCTTAAGAATGCTGCAGATTTCTAGGGCAGATAGGATAGGTGATAGTGGGGAGGAAAGGGAAAGAAGGCTGATCACTTCAAGCCAGTAGGGGAAGAAGGTCTTGAAGAACAGGGTGGTGTCATTCAACAGCTCTTGGGTAGGATTGGCATTTAGCAGGTGGTGCATCCAATATTGGCATGAATATGCAAGGTGGGGAGGAATGGCCTTGGTTACTCGCATTGGCAGGTCAAGGATATCTCTATTATGGATTTGGGAGTCCTTAAGATCACAGATGTTGAACCTGAGCATCTTTTGCATGCATGCAACTAATGCTTGGCCAAGACAAAGGGAATGCTGGGATTGGATAGGAACATGAAAAACCGAGCTGCGAGTTTCATCCAATAGAAAGTCACGGAACGAGGTATGGAGAGGGCGAATAGGGTTCTCTTCATCAACTACACCATCAAGCAATGATCCCATAGGTTTGATGATCAATCGGATATGCAGACCAGGTTCGAGAAGGGCAGAAAGGGAGGTGAGCGATAAAGGCTCATGGAGTGCGAGCACCATGGCCATCACACTTCGGAATCGCTCTCGAGTGGTGTCCGTAGTGAACAGCTGCATCAGTATGGTCTGGTATAACTTGTCCAGAGAGTGACCACCGTCCGCACTTGCGACTCGCAGGAGTTCGTCCAGCCGTTCCCATGGGCTCCGCCCAATGTCCTCATCTCCTTGGATAAATTTGCATGCAGTGGATGCCCACTGGAACAGATGCTGGGAGTGATGGACCAGTAGCCGGCACCACTCTCGACCGGGCTTGAAGGAGTCGAGTTCGGTATATTCATGGAGCGAGTGGTAGATGAACTTCTCGATATCACTATCGACGATGGCTAGGGGGATACCATCCACTCGTTTATGGACGATGTGAGGGCCAGGCTTGAGTTTGGCAAGGATGTCATCTTCTGGGCGCGCGGTGATGAGGAAACGGAGATTGGCTGGAAAGTCATCATTCGCGATTTTCTCGGCGATGGTACCTAGGGCCTGCCGACGACTCCCCCGGTCACCGCTTTCGTCGAGGGCGTCGATGACAACAACCAAAGGTCCGACGGCGTGGAGGTACTTGTTGGGTTCGACGATGAATTTCTCGACTTGCTCGACGGGCGACTGCGACTTCCGGAGCGCTCTGTCATCCTTAACGACGTCCCAGAGGGCGGTCTTATATTGCTGATCATGATCCGCGAGGTCTCGCGCGATAGTACTGAAAAGGTTTTGCGGGTTTCGCCTCGCGACGTCAGAGCTGGCGAAGCAGAACGACGAGCCAAGCCGCTTTTGCTCGTCGTACAGACGGGCGATCGAATGAGCCACCGCAGACTTGCCCGATCCTGCGACGCCAGTCAGAAGGCACATTCGCGGGGCGTCCTTCTCGGGGTTGTTGAGGACGTCACAGATCTCCCCCAGGAAAGCCGCGCGTGTCCCCAGGAGGCATCCCTTCTCCCGCTGAAACCTGGCGCCAGACGCGTACGGCATGTCATTCAGGTCGATGGCTTCCGCTGTATTCCATGACAGTGAACGCCTGACCCTCGTTTCGAGACATCAAACGCACCTGCGTGTTTGACGACGTTCATCATGCGAACCACCGTGATCCCCGTCCGTACTGCAACCCCCTCCAAGAATGAAGTTTTGAGTTCCCGCAACTTGGTCTCGTAATCAGTTATCTTCGAATCGATTTCAGAGACGGTGTATTTTACTGTCCGAATCCCTAGACAGATGTCAGTGACGGGCGTTGTGAAAACGGCGGTAACTGACAGAAATTTTTCTGTTTGGCGTAGTCAGTGATGAAGTACGCGCACTCCGTCACTTGTTGGAGCAGAAGTGTAATAATCTTGATATGGGCCTTGATCGCCTTGAGCGGCTCGGCGTCGTTCACGAACGTAAACGCGTCTCTCATCGCGCCTGCCAGGCGGATGATCCGGTCGTCACGATTCTGCTGTTTCACGAGCACCTGTGTGGAACATGATGAGCGACCAGTCTAGTCCAAATAACGAGCAGCCGACAGACCTGACTCGCGGCCGATATGACAGACCAAGCCAATGATGCGTAAGGGTGGATCTATGGGGCGTCAGTGCTGGGGGACATCGAGACGCTGAGCACCAGATACCTGAGCGATGTCGGTCACAATCTCGTTGAAGAGCCCCATCCTCCGCAGTAGTAGTCCCCATGTATTCATGAGCACTTTGATCTCGGGCACAGCTCGAGTGCCAGCATCGACCCCCAAACCCAGAAATTGGGCGGCTGAGGGCGTGGAAGCAACAGGGCCCAGCGCTCTGGTTGCCATGGCGACGACATCTGCAGCTTGACGTTCCTCTGCATCGACGTCCCCGCGCGACTCAGCGACGAGGGTAAACTGGATTGTCATCGCTGGTAGGTCGGACCGGTCGGTGGTATCCTTGCGAAGAACGTCTTCGAACACTTTGATCGCAGAGCTTGCATCAGTGGAACATGTCGCGCATGATATCTCCGTACCTCCATCCTTTAACCTGTTCGATATCCCGCCGATGGTGTCGGTGATGCTTGCAACTTGAGTGTCGGTTCCGATGTGGTGCTTCTGGTAGACCTTGATGAGAAGAACGGAACGATCGTCGCCGTCGCTTGGAATATTCAGCTAGCTTGTTTCGGAACAGGTAACGAGTGCGCACAAGAGGAGACGTTCATCCCAAGAAGTACACTGCTTTGCTTCCTTTGCGCTGCTCGTCGACCGAGAGGTATCGCCTACAGAAAATTGGAGGTAGAATTGCCTTGCGAGCGGCAACTTGCGCTGCTTCACAGTGCGAAGTTGGATATCTGGAAGAAAGCTGGTGACTTGCAGGCAACGGCAGTTCCAGCGCCTGGATCAAACCTTTGATAGTGATCGCATTCGCCCTAGAACCACGTTCAGTTCAATGCTAGGGAGGCCCAGAAGGTCAGCAATACACGCACGTGGTAGTGTGAGCTGCATCCATAGCGTTATCTACGACGAACGAGAGGAGAGGCTTCGAGGTTAAGGGTGGGAAAGGTCCCAGCTCCCACCCTCCATGGAAATCACGCATGGCGCCCACCGTGTTCCTCCACTCGTGACGACCTTATCAACACCACACTGCGCGAGACGTGTCGGATCAACCCTCAGCTTCATCGGTTGAATCGGACGGCTGGTCTCCTTCGTGCATGTATGCGCGCGCGGATGGCGGTCGGCATAGAACGCTATACCCGTGAAGCCAAGTGATGGCGCGCTTGCCCGCACCGGATAACCCACTTGGTCTCGACCGAAG
>JBBPSZ010000126.1:0-17246 GCA_038093835.1 Strobilomyces confusus
GGCAATCGGAGGACGTAATCCTCAATGACTTCATCCAGCTCGTCCCCTACTGTCATCGATAACGCACTCCTGCAGTAGCGCAGCGCAGAGGGATTGGGTTCGACCTCGGAGGCGGAACGCGCAAATGCCACGAGCGGGCCCTAACTGGACAGGTAACAATTTTTGGCACACAGCCAGGCTCGAATCTGTACCATGTGCTTGTCCGAAAGAACGCGGCGCTGATTCAGAGTCTTTGAGGAAGTGTTGAACGTCATCATTGGCGTGGAGTCCCATCACGATCACTGAAGAAGACATGAAGATCCAGTCGAATACCGGGCATCTAGATACATTCAATGCCATCAAGTCACATATTTTATTTCCGTATTGCCAATCTCTTTCATTCGGAGGCATTCGCAATGGATTGGACCGAACTACGAAAATATCTTTCAGTCAGAGACCACCCGTCGAGAATTCTGCCCATGTGAGTCTTTGAAAAGTCTGTGCCCCGCCTGGCGGCAAGTAACTGCATAATGAAAGGCAATGGCGTGCCTACAAACCTATCCTTGGTCCTTGCATTTGACGAACCGGGGTCTCTGAAACAGTTACTACGTGTGACTGTACCCTTCTTGTGGGGTAGGTACACCGAGGAAACGACACAGCCAAAGATACAGTTGCCCGGCGAACAAGTCCAGCTAGTCGACCAAGGCCCAAGGAGGAATACAATCAGAGGGAAGAGGGGAAACGGCGCACAGCCTGAGATTGTCACATGGCTTCATGCGCTTAGTCGTGCGAGGTGTGTATAAATGCAGGTGGTCGTGTTCACTATTCCGAATCCCTGGCATCAATTGATCGGCTTCGAATGGACTCAGGATAACGAGGACATCGCTGCCATCTATTTTCCCGGAGAGAACCCATTGCACAGGGCGCAGATAATCGGCTCCAAGCCAGAAACGGTAGAGGTACCGGCTGCCAGATAGTTCACTGAAATCCTGCGACGGTGAAGGAATGCGGCCCGTCCTCACAAAGTGGACGACATCTGGGTCAAGTTGGTGGTCGTGGGTGACGGCTTGACAACTCGGGTTTTTCCCTCCGTCTCTTGTTCTATTTCACGAGACTCTTGTTCTTCGTCCAGACTCCATGCGGTAGAAGAGGCTCCACTGAAGTACTGATTGACAAGAAATTTTCCTGAAATTTTTCTTGAACTAAGTGGTCTCTTGCTGAACCCAAGCGTTCGCTAATTGCTCGAAGGTCGCCCCATTCTGACAAAAACGGGACCAGGCTTCGTACCTGGTTCGGTGATTCATTCCTTGTCATGCCCAGTACGGGACTCACCGTCGGATGTCATTCCATGATTCGTGGATCGCTCAATACAAGGCGGACGTGAACACAAACCGATGGCCAAGCGACCAGATCGACAAGAATTGGAGCGATTCTACGCGAAACGAGTAACTTGATTGAATGCGAGCCGAAAATGTGGAATGGACGACCTCTACTAAACTTGCCAGCACACGGTGACAACGCTAGTGATGTTGTCCCTACCAGACGCTAATATTATGGGATAGGTTTGAAGACGATAATGATCTCACACGCCTGAGAATTACGCCACATTCTTTCCCTTCTTCAACGAGAAGTACTCTTGTGCTTCGACGGACCTGCCTCGTCACCATTTTCCCCGGCGCGCTGCTTGTGTTAGGAGCGTCTGTTCGAGGTCGGAGAGATCGCTGCCAGGATCGACAGTGATAACTTCCGGTGTGGTTGTATGACCCGACTGGCCTGTGGCGGTTGAAACGTTGATGAATGACTCCGGGTCATGACTTGGCCTTCGGACCTAGTATGTTACAGCCACAGGACCACGAGCCCAACCACATACCTACGAATCTTGCGCACAAAGCGCAAGTCGTGGAGGTCCCAGTGAGTCCCCGATATGCGAGATCTGGTTGTCCGGATGCCATTTGGCGGCTGGCCTTGACATATGTCTGTCACGCCACCGTGACTGGCAGACCCACCCGCGCAGCGGCTGACAGCTCAGCCCACCATCATGATTATGTAGTGGCGAAAGACTTTTGACTGAACAACACGCGCGGCCGGTATTTCCGACGAACTTCAGAAGGAGGCGGTTGTGAGACAATCGCAGTATGGCTTGCTGTCATAGTCAGACTCTCCGAGTGATTTATCAGAGATGGGGATGACAGAAGCGACTGACTTGATGCCACGTGGCAACTGTTTCGTTCCGTATTCCAGGGCATAGTCTACGATCCTAATGCCATAGGACTTCGAAGCTTGAGAATACGCCACGTATTTTAGGACTTGGCAACTAGCAATGTCAGCCTTCAACTTCAATGGTCTCTAGGGCACACTGGTGGTGTACATGTCGACGAGAAAACTTCAGCCATACTGCAAACAAACGATTATTACATGCGCGCGCCAAATGCAGGAAAGGAGGGCCATCCAGCGAAGACAACTGGGAAGGTTGCAAGTACATTGGATTACAAGCATCTGTGAAGTATACAGATGGTTGTCAAAACGCTCCCTTCTCGCCGCGATCAAACTTTGGAATGACGAGGAATCTGAAAGTCCTTTTCGGTCAGCGGCCACCCGTTTAGAATTCTACCCATGTGCGTCTCCGCAAAGTCTAGGCCTCGTCTGACCGCGAACGATTGCATGACGAGCGTCAGTGACGTCCCTGCAAACCTATCTCTGACTCCTTCCGCTTTCGACGAACCGCGGTTACTGAGCCAGCTGCGCAAGACCACCGTGCCCGACTTTTGTGGTAGTTCTTGATTGTGTATGCCAAGGAAGCGACGCAGCCGAAGATAGGATGCATAGTCGCTCAGATACAGCTGCCCAGCGACTAGGTTCAGCTGGTCGATCAACGTCCACGGGGGAATCCAGTCGGAGGGGACAGGGGGAATGGAATACACCCTGAGATCATCGGAGGGCTTCATGCGCTTCGTCGTGCGGGGGATGTATAGATGCAGGTGAACGTGCTTGCCGTTCCTGACCTCTGGCATCAACCGTTCGGCTTCGAACGGGCTAAGGAAGACGAGGACATCCATGCCGTTTGCCTTCCCGGAAAGTATCCACTGAATGGGGCGCAGATGATCATTGGTCGTTCCATCAACCCGAGTGTCTTCTTCAATCGTCTGACAGAAGTCTCCTGTGGCCAATATGTTTCGACTCCAAGCAAATGATCCACTGGAATCGATGTCGCCGATCGCGGATAGCTGGCGGAAGGTTGTGCTACCCGACAGTCTAGGAATGACCCCAGTCCTCACGAAGTCAATGACCTCTGGGTGGAGGATATGCTTCGCAGGTGACGCTGAGACGAGCCGCCTCCGTCCCTCAAGCTCTCGTTCGATCTCGCGAGACACCTCCCTTTCTTGTTCTTCGTCCATGCGAACATCACGAAGTGACAAAACCCCGAGGTCTTCGCAGTGTTCACGAATTTGCGAAGACAGTCTCGTCGACGAAGCGGGGTCTAGGGAGCGGCATGGCATGTACATGTCAGCCAGCGACTTGAGTTCTGGCTGAAGCCAGGCGTCCGCTAATTGCTCAGGCGTGGCCTCGTTTCGACAGAAACGGGTCCAGGATTCGTATCTGGATTGGTGGCTCATTCCGTGTTGTGCCCAGTACGGCGCCTGTCGCTGGATGTCGATCCATGTTTCGTGGATAGCCCAATGCAAGATGTCTGTAGTAGTTACTGGAACGTTCTGTTTCTCTTTGCCGACCATGCCGCGGATCTTCTTATCGACTTCGTTCGGTGCAAAAAACATGACGCTGTGGCCATGGCCTAGCTTACGCATTCGCATGCAGCCTGATGACCGCGATGGTGAGACTGTCGTACCAATCGTGCCCATCGACGTACCTTGAACTAAGCGATCTTTTGTGACCTTGGGTCCGAGTGTGACGGCAGCCCGGGATCCACGAGGGAAATTGAGGTCGGTACCCCTGGTATGAGCATGATCCAGATACGCGACACACCGGTCTAATTGCTGAACGAGTGGCGACGATGACAGAGGCTGTGTCGTGTCATCTCTTCTGAGCGCCATCAGCTTGTCGTCTTCGCTGAAATATATGGCTCCAGCGATCTCGATGGCTGGGGTGCGATCCAGCCATGCCTTTGCCAGCTGGAGATTGGACATATCGAGAATCTGCGCGCCCACGTCTAGTAGGACGTGAATTGAGGGCTCCTTGGCAACCACCGTCTCGAGGAATTTGAGTGTGGTCCATCGCTCACTATTTTCATCGCTTGTCATCGTGTACGCCGAGTTCTCAGGCTGAAGGAGATACGCAAGAACCATCGCATTCGTGCCCGCCTGATCAAGATGATCTGGGTCATCCTGAACGATGGATGTCGGCAACAGATACTGTCCGTCGTTGGTCCCAGAGAATCCTGTCATCCGGTTTGATCCGTAAAAATATCAAGTAACGAAACCCGAAAGTCAACTCACCGGTGACTAGATGACTCTTCTGCTCGGCTATATCCCAATAGGAACCCGAGACCCTCTGACGAAACCCCGTCGCGTGCTTTGCAAACACGACCTTCGAAAGATACAGGTCTATCGCCCTTTTATTCCGAGTGAACAGAGGGACGAGAAATTTGTTCCATTGCTCCAAAGATCTGATGTTGACTCCGCTCAGTTTTCTGAGACGGTTTGGAACCGAGGTAGCGTTGCAATCGTCGAGCCAGAGGGAATATTCGATGGTGGGATCGTCCTGCTGAAGCAGAAGCTCGAACGAAGTTCTGAGCTGATCTTCACTCAGTCCTCCATAGTAGTAAGAGAGACACGTGAGCAGGATGGTCATGTCTGGATGTCCGAATTCAGCTGTTTCTGTTGGCACGTCTTTGGCACGATAAGGGATGGCGAGCATAGTTCGCGGCGGCGAGGTCGGATCAAGGCCATAGTCGACACGCCACCTGCGCTGCGTCAGGGCGAATAACAGGACATTGTATGCCAGGAGACCGCGGAGGAGAAGTAGCGAACCCCAGCTAGTCCTTTGACGGGCGAAATTTTTGACCGTCTTAACTATGTCCGGGTGAACATCCTCGCGCAGTATGAACTCGTGAATCGCTCCTCGGAGTCCCGGCTCGCAACGAATGTCAAAACCGGTGAGGTGTCCATCGAGTACATCCTGGGCGATCAGTGATATGAGCTGCTCGCTGTCCTCGGCCCGTGGAATGTTGATGAAAGGGAATGATTCGGGTGAACTATGGTCACAGCGTATGTCAGGGGTTGAAATAAGATATGCGTGTCGTTTCACGAGCCCAAGCACTCGCTGAGCAATGACCCATCGATCTGGAGATCCTTCAAACGGATGTTGGTGGCCAATGGCGTAGATCAACTGGAGTTGGGGACGGAGGACGTCATCACTCTCATCCAGGATATCTCGAGAATGAGTTTCTAAGAATCTTTGAAGATCGAAAGCCTCAGATTCACGATTCCATCGTCTTAGATCCCCAACCGTGGTAGGGACGTAGGCATTTTTAGTTAGCTGTATCACCGTCAATGCAAGACCTTCGTCACCATGCCGTCAGAGCGCTCACCGATGAAAGGAAGTCCGTCAGCACCTGAAAAACATACTCGAAGCTCCATTCCCGAATAATTGGAGCGGAACTCATCCTCATCCTATTCCAAGGCTGCTGTAGTATTTGACTCTCCAAACAAGACAACTTGAGTGACAAAATATGTTCAGGCTGCATGACGATGATGCCACATTGGTCTCTATATCTCATCACAACCGTGTGTAAGTATTTGGCCCTGTCGACTGTGTCCTCACGAGAGAAGGCGAGGTGGTATATCGGCTTGTCGACTAGCCCACAGAGACGAGCAGTTAGAAGCTGGAGGGTCTGCGGGATCAATGCCTTTGGTACGATGACGCGGACTAGCTGGCGGCCATCCGCGAGGGCCGCTGCACATATGGGGACGATCACGGAGGATTTCCCTTCGCCCATATTGATTTGCATCACAGTGTTATTGCCTGACCGAGGAGACATCATCACCTTCGCGGCATCCGCCTGGATGCGACGAATGAGGAAGTTGCCCTGTAGCTGACGCCAAAGGTTCACTAAAAGACGAGCGCTCCTTTGACAGAAAGACACACCTGGATCAACAGCCAATCTGGGTGCTCGATGGCGTCCCATCCGTCACATCCCTCGTTTCCTAATTCTTTGTACAGCTCCTCCTCGAGGTTGTCCACAGCGAACCGAAGCAGCCTTCGTGCCCGCTGGAGGTCCAACGCGAGCAGAGCCAGCGAGATCAGGCACTTCTTCCAGCTCTCGGATGGCTTGATCGGCGACGTGGAGGCGAGACATCGGAAGAGAACGAATGGTGTGATGCGCGGCCACGAATGACCGCATCGCCGCTCGAATTCCGTCGTCGGACTCAGGGCCGTCTTGACCATGTCGAGACTCTCCGCGTAGTTAGTTTTGCACTCCACGTAGTATTTACGGAGCGTGTTGATATCAAGTAGCTCTGCCTTTTGGTTAGTGACACCGGTAGGTTGTGTAGTCTGGAAACGATGTACGCTGCGATGAAGTCGAGAGAGGTATTGGTTCTGAAATCGAGGAGCCGACTGACTCGTCCGCAGAGTGGAAAACAGTTGACGCAGTGGATCCATACTCCAGGAAGAGGCGCTAGCCCCATGGCACTCGGGACCGTGGTGCAGGTTCCGTTTCCGTAGGTCAGGCACGGGCCGCTCATGAAGCAATTGACCCAATGTCGCCAAGGGTCCTTTTCCAGAGAGCTGTACACCAGGAGCAACCTCGGATGGAAACAGCTGGGCCTCTCGCAGAAAAGCATCATCAGAAGGATGCTCCCAATCGGGATCGGCGCCGCGGTCGGGATGAATCCTGGCAAACGCTGAGCGTATCTGGGGGCTCTGACACCCAAAGGACCATCTGTAGGTTCCCTGTCGGGTACCAGCCAACCATATGAGTGAGATGGCTTCCTCTACTCCGGTTCTACCTGTCAGGGGGTCTGGCCTGCATCCCCAGCCGGTGAGAAAATGGAGGCGAGCAAGGTATAGCCTACTCTCCAAATCGTCAATCCCTCTGAAACAGCCCATCTCGCTATCCACTTGGTATGTATAGTAAGTGACTGGTCCAGATGGAGGGAGGTTGACGGTGACGCCGTGGTCGTGCTGGTGGACGGCATCGCCCTTTGGTATGAGGATAAGTTTTGGGATAAAATCCGCTTCAATCTGGGCTTTGGGGCTGAGAACAAGCTCGTTGACGAGGCCAAAGAGTGTGCCAATGCGTTGATCCCTATCATAGATCATGTCTTTGAAATCACGGGATTCGAGATGATCGGCCTCGTTGACAAAGAACGACAGACCGTAGCGGGCCAAGGTGACGGACAATCGTGGTTTCGTCGTACCAACCGGGGAGACAGCGACAATGAGATTTTCAGGATCATCGAGACACCGGAAACGGTTTGAAACCATCGTCCAGGTGGGGCTTTTCTTATTCACGAGGAGTTCGTCTCCCCTCGTTACACGAGACTGCCCAGAACAGAGATGGATTGTCCAGTTGTCTAACGATTGCTTCCATGGTTCTTCGACCGGCCTGATTTCCACAGCAGATGTCGAGGAATTGAACCAATGGAGATAACCTTCGACGAGGGATCTTGGAAGGTCACGCTGCAGTTGTTGCCGAGGAATTAGCTCTAGTACAACGCCTGAGTCAGTCCTCTGAGCAAAAATCGCAACTTTCCGGGACTTTGCCGTGAGATATCGCACTGTGAAGTGTACCTGAACATGTTTAAATACCTGCCGCGATATGATGCCGAACAACTTACACGGTGCCCATGAATGACGGATATCGCAACGAAATCCATTCCCGCAAGATCAGAAGCAACGACCATGAGGATGAGCTACATGAAAGACCCGGTCAGTGAGTCGGGTAAAGTTGAGGTAGCCACATACGTCACCGAAGAGCTCGCGGTATAATGGGTCGTCTGTCACGTCCTTGGGTAATCTGCTGCCTATTTGCTTACCATCCACCAAAATCGATCCGTCCAATAGATCGATGTGGACTGTTTGCGTTCGCCCGTTCCAAGTGGGTGCAGTGTCACACACAAGCCACCGAGAGTGTAGAAGCTCCCACTGGCGTGGACCTGGTCGGTAGCCAGGCCAAACCATTTGAACAGCACGATCGACTCCGATGTTCGAGGCATCAGCTTGGATGGCATTCCTCAAGCTCTCCTGGAGAATGAGAGAGAGACGATAGTCTCGACTTAGGAGTACCTTCACGTACACTGGAATTCCCGATGAACTCAAGTCAGCGACGTAATCCAGGGATCAGATCTGAACTTGCCTGGGAGACTAAGAGGCACTGTTGTGCGCATAATCATGGCGCACGAGAGCGCAATCTCAACGTCCTCTGTGGAACGAACGAGTTTGTCGCTCGAAGCGGAGCCCACATCAAACGTGCTTCGACAAACGACAGCCATGTCTCGCAAAAGCTCGAGAGTGTCCTTGTTTGCGGGCGACTCCCTCGCGTTGTCCAGAAGGTCGCGCACCCAGTTGAACGTCTTGCGGCGTACTTCCCGGAGTAATTCAGCGGCCCGCTCGGAGATGTCTTCAAATGGTCTTGAGGCGAGCATGCCAGCCAGTAAGGAAATCGTGGCCATTGCTGGGCCATCTCTAGAGCCCACTCCGAAGTTGATACATAAGTTTTCAAGTTCATCCAGCAGTAAGTGACAGAACAAGACGTCTTGGGGCTCCTGATGCCACAACAGCTGCCCCGTGCCATCGGGGGGTCCAACTTCAGTGGAAGCTTGAACCAGTAACAAGTAGACTTCTTGATGACGAAAGTCGAGAGTTCTACTACGCAGCTCCCGTAAAATATTCAGCCACTGGAGTGAACCTCCACTCCGTAAGCTGGCAAATGAAACAAATTCATCCAATGAAAGTTCGGGATGGCAGTTGGCTTGGGCAGTCAAGATCTCATTGGACGTCTGTGTGGTCTTACCAACGTACGGCTGCAGCTTTGAGGCCTTATATGGTCCGCCAGGAAGTTCGTAAACGTGTTCGAAACGACCCAGAAAGGACCCTTCATAAGCGTAATACAACCGATCCTGGGATAGTGAAACTCCAGGACTAAGACGCAGGGAGAATGAGAACTTTCGGTTGCCTGAAGTATGCGGTTTCAGAGCGGGAATATCCCGAACTCGCATATCGCGAGTTGAATGCTGTTTCCTGGCGCCTGAAATCCAGCAGGTGACGGAACGCCATGCGTCGAATGACACTGGACATTGCATTTCAAATACTGCAATCTTGGCGTGCAATGGATTGGAAGGTAGTGAACCTTCAATGCGAGCTTTGAGACGCTGAAGCTGTTGCGAGCCATCATAATAACGACAGGGGAAACTGTGAGCAGTGAATTCATCCGAGAGCGTCGACCATCTGGGATGTGCCCGTAAATGCCGAGCAGAGAGATACTGGTACGCACGGGACAAACGGTGGATACTTGTAGCGTCCCGAAGGAGCAAGTTACAAAAGAGGGTGATGGGTACTTCCGGCGAGTAATCGGCGAGAATAGGGATCTCCCTGACGACAAGCTTGTCGAGAACAACCCAAATCTCAATTGTTGCCAAGAGCAAGAAGGAAAGCTGATCGGGGTAGGAGTGAGAGAAGAAATGGTCAGGGTGAGAAGAATCACGGGAAGCAGAGAGCTCCTCGTTGGGACGGAATTCCTTCAAGAGAAATGAATGGTAATGTAACAGGTGGTTGAGCTGTTCGCATGCCTCGTCAACATTTGTGACGGAGGCAACCCAGGCGTCAATATCCTCGCTGACAGCACGCTCGATATCGTACAGCGTAACATAAATGTCATGGCGAGTTCCTGGGCGAGGTAAAAGGTTGTCAGGACTGGTTAAAAAAGCTTTGAGGGTGCCCTGGAAGCGATTATCGGAAGGGAGTGGTGTATGATGGGGGGCGCAGTTATGATATACAGAAGAGATTGACTTGCACTCGTGATTGCAAAGAGAAAGTCGGATGTCTTCAGTGAGATCGAGCAGAGAAGGGTCAAAGGGCGATTTGAATGAAGAATGGGTAGCCTGAAGTTCCTCCCATCTCTGATCAAGGGTTTTGGAGAGGCTAGTGCAAGTATGTGATATTGTGTCAGTGAGCCACTGGGGGACAGAAGATCCAAGCTTCCTGAAACGTCGAAGAATCTTGGCTGACATCGAGTGAAGTAGAATGCTCGAAATCCCGGAATTAACGGCGTCGTTCGCTATGTTACACATAAAGAATAATATGAATGCTTTGTAGGAAGCGTAGCCGAGAGGAGAACGCTCAAGGGAGAGTTGGACCGCAACTCTGATGAGAAGCCACAGGCGCGAGCGGGACCAAGTACATGGAGCGTCATCTTTATGGATTGCAGCGGGACCGACATGTTTGGTGATGCGCTTGGGTCGCGCAGGGTGGCCAAGGCCACACAGCATGCTCGTAGGCGCAGGGCTGAGCCAACGGTAAAGGAAACCTGCGAGGGTAGACTGGAAGTCCCCGTCGTCAAACGCTTGATTGGGAATCTCCACTGCTAGCTCTGGATATGATCTCTCCACGTTCGAAGGCCCGGGTAAGCGAAAAGCCTCATACAGGACGCATTCGTCCCGTTTGGAAAACATGATCGCGTCAAATCCATTAGGAAGGAGGAATGCGAGCATGTCTAAGGGTTATCAGTGGAGATGTCGACGATCAAGTTTCGAGCCTACCTCCGGTTTTCATTCCAACAAGCTGTGAGACGGCGTGGTCTCTCAGCATCAAGTTCTCGCGCTCAAAGGGGTCGTGCAACCGCGCCTCATCTTTCTGAAGGACATTGTTTTCGATCTGCCCGTGGTGCAAACCTGAATACTCGGCATGAGAAAAACCCAACTTTCTGCGCTTGTCGGGCACAGTACACTCTGTGGCGACTTGCAAGTTTTCCAGCATTTTCGTGACGTGGGACCAGTGAGGCTTGTAGACTTGGTCTACGTGTACGATATAAGCACGGGCAGCAGCAAGCACAGCACAAGCCAGTCCATGTTCGTTCTCCTCGCTATAGTCGTCATGTCGAGGGTGGTAAAACGGGAAAAACACGTGATTGACCAGGTATTCCAGCGGACTTGCAGAAGGGGCATAGAACAGAGACTCAGACATAGAAGTGTCGTGCTCCGAGTCCAAGGGGGCGATAAGCATGTCTTCATCGTAGCCAGAGGTCATTGCAAGTGAGTGAAATGCAGTGGAAAAGGGTGGAAGAAACAAGCCAAGGGAAGCTTTTTGTTGGTGCATCGTGACAGGCACACAGTGGCACCAGGGAAAGCGGTTCACGTAAGGCACAGGTACTATCTCACTCGAAGGTTTTGGGGTCGGATGAGTCTTTCAGTACAACCTTTAATCGTGAGGTTCTGGGGTCGGATGAGTCTACCTTTAATCGTGAGGTTCTGCCAATGACGGTTCCAGACTTTCTGACAATGATTCGATGACTGGCACTGGGCCCGGACCAGTTAGCATGCTATTAGTTGTCTCGTTTAGGGAATCTGTTCCCAGACTCACTTGAACGCGCTGCGGCCCGTGTTTGGCCTTCTGAAGTTTCTCCTCGCACCACGATCCAAGGACGCGATGGACACAGTCCAGCCGCAGAACCACGCCTACACCATCCTCCGCATAAAGCGCAAGCGCACAGAGGAGCCCCTGGACGCGCTCGGTACGCACTCGACCGCACGCGTCGCCCAGACCCCGCTCACGCCCAGCCAGTCGTCGAATCGCGCTTCAGGCGCAAGAAATCGCGCGCCGGCGTCGACGTGTTCCAGTTCGCCCAGACGGTCGAGCATGACGTCTGGGAGGACGGCGCGCTCAGGCAGACCCTCCAGGTGAGGGCGTCCGATCGCGGCGCGCGTCCCGGCTCACGCTCGGGTTTTCGCGTCGCTTGCGCGTCTAGTCCCAGATCTCGAGGTTGGCGCAGGACGCGAACGGGGGCGCACGATCGCAGGCGTCGCCTGCGCGCGCGCCGGGCCCTTCGCGGACGGACAACGCGGCGCGACGATATGCCGTCAAGATGGCGGGCGACGGGGACGATCCGAGGGCCAAGAGACGTCCCACCAGCCCGTACGTGGTCCGTCCCGTCCCGCCCGTCCGTGCGCCTCACCCCCGCGACAGCCCCAAGGTCGTCTCGGCCAAAGACCTCCCCCGAAACGACTTTAGGATGTACGACGCCGTCCTCGAAGACCAGGGCATGGATCCGGAGATGGACAAGTTTCTGCCGATGCTGCGAGATTATCTGACGCGTACGCACCTCGGTTCGTTCTCGGTCGTCGACGCGCTCATGGTCTGGGTGGTGCAGTACAGGAGACCGCACTCCCGGGCGTCGTTCCCGGTGCAAGCTCGCACTCCGTCACCAGCGACTACGTCTGGGACGTGTTCTACAGGAGACCCTATTCCCTGTCCGAGTGGAAGTCGTTCGCCGTCAATTACGGGACGGTGTAGGTAGACCGTTGCGGAGGTCTCCACGCCAAGACTGACTTCCAAAAGGACCGGCCTCCCGCCGTCTCTTGAAGACGAGGACATTTCTGACGATGAGTCCGAAGAAGAGGACGAGGCCGACGAAGATTCCAATGGTTCGTGGCGCCATCTAGACCCTCGGCGTCGTCCTAAAACTCCTCACCATTCCAGCCGAAGAGTATTACAAGAACGATTATCCCGACGAAGAAGATACAGATAGCGACGATGGTGATGTACAATATCCAGATCCACTATCCACTCCTCTGATACGTCTCTTGCAGACTTTTTCCACGACACCACTGACGAAGACCTCATCAGCGATCCTGCCGACAGCGATCATGACTGGAGATGATGCGACCTCGAGTTTATAACATGTCACATAGCATAATATCATTACATATCGCTCAGTATACGGAATAGCATCAAGACACGGACAAGTCCATTCCATCACGTCGTGTCGTTACATGTTTTCATATAACTTAGGTCCGTGGGTATCCGACGTTCATCATAATCTGCTGTCGCGACGCCCGCCGTGTATCACTTTTGTACGAGGGTCTCCATGGAGCTTCGCTTGCTCGGCGCCTTGAGCGCCTTGGCGTCCTTGGCCTACAAGAGTCAGCGTCCGACCGTTCCGACCGACGCAACCGACATACCTCCTCGTCCTCCTCGATCACGGGCAGCTCTCCCGCCGTCCTGGGTTTCCTCACGAAGTGCAAGCGTCCCCGGTACGCCAACGCCGCCAACGCTATAGCGATCAGGGCGATCGCGAGGCCGGCGCCAAGGAGCCCAGCGCCGACGTGGCTGAGCGGCGACGCCGCGGCCGAGCGTGCCTGCTGCGCGGCGAGCGTCAGCGCGCCACATCCCCTGCCTTGCGTGTTCTGACAGGCGCTGCACCACTCGGCCGTCGTGTTCACGGTGTAGGGCTGACGACGGGCGCGTCCCAGGGTCAGTCTCGGGGCGCTCCGGGGGCGAAGAGGGGGACTCACGGAGACGGTGTTGATGAACGTGGAGAGCGGGACGTCGCCCGTTTGGCCCATGTAGTTGTACGTCGCAAAGTCGGCCGTGCCGTTCTTGAAGTTGAACCGGATCACGGGTTCGCCGCCCCCGCTGGGCTGGCGGACCTCGAAGGCTACGGCGGACGCGTAGTCCACTGGGCGCGCGCACAGGTCAGCGGGGAGGTGACAACGCAGGCAGGGAGGACGTACCGATTCCGGCGAGTTGGGAGTTGGCGGCCGTCACGCCGGTCATCTGGAAGAGCGACAGGAAGGGCTTGTATGAGATGGCCGTGATGCTCATCTTGACGGAGTTGTTCGGGTCAACGATGCCGTTGAACGCGTTGAGAATGCCGGGTAGCATCGTTTGGCCGGCGACTGGACCAGGCGTTCAGCGGATGGGTGCATGTGTCTGTACTAAGCGACTCACTGTTGCCGATGCCAGAGATGCTCCTGTCCGTGTACAAGAAGTATTCGTGGATGTCGGCGAGAGCTCTCGCCTGTTCGAGGTACGTGGCAGGGAGATTCTGGGCGTACGTAGCGTTGTGAATGTTGTTGACGTTCATGTAGTCATAGACCTGACGAAAAAGCGTTTGTCTCTGGTAACGCAAATGGCTTCATGCCGACGTACATTCCACTATACGCAAGTCAGATTCGGTGGACCCACACATCGGAACGGGAATGCGTACTATGTCATCGAAGGTGGCCGGCCGGCCGTCCAGGTAGGGAGGAAGGAGGCTGAGGAAAGCAGCGCTTTGATTGGAAATCTGTCCGAACGGCGGGCCTTGACCGAATGGGGAACCTTGACCAGACTGCGGGCCATCACCATATTGACCTTGACCAGATTGCGGACCAGACTGCCCGAAATGGTGATGATGATACCCTCGCCCCGAGCCATAACCAGTACCATTGAGCGCCTGTGGCCGATTCAATGCGCTGCCAGGAGAAACGACGAGGCACCCACATTGCACTGCGAATATCCCTCTAGCGAGACGTCCAGATTAGGGTCTACAGCATTGACTCGAATCCTGTGTCAGCCCCTTTGATCGCGGGATGCGCTGGCCGAGGACTTACTGGGAACGTTCTGACGATCGCCAAAAGTTATCAGGGTCAGTCGATACCGAACCACGGCAGCGAACGGACGAACCTGATATCCGCCATTGGGAGCGGTGATCGTCGTGCCGTTGGCGAGCGTGACGCTGTTGGTGCCCGAGGCGGGCCAGAGTCCCTGTGTGAGCGAGACGCACGAGTCATAGGTGACACCGCCTTCGCCGCCCATGTCCGCGCGGACGGACACCTGAGCGGGGTTGAACAGGCCGGTGCTCATGCCAGGGATGTAGGACGACGAGGACGAGTTCAGGTAGATCGACTGCAAGAGCCCGCCCAACTGGTATTCTTGTTGCTAGAACGAGTCGGTCTGGGATCCAACCGCAGCACGGTCGGGAGAGGACGTACGTTACCGAGGGGCGTGATTTGCGACGCGGTCTCTGTGTACGACGGCGGGCTTTGATAGAGGCCCAGTCGATCGCCGCCGCGGACGAGGAGCACGACGCCAAGGATCTGACTCATGGCTGGGTGAACGGACTGGGGAGAAGGAAAGCCGAAGGAAGAAAGGGAGAGCGAGGGGTTTAAATCGGCGCAATACAGGGTGGGGCGATGCATTTATGTAACCGAAGTGCTTTGCAAGCCACCCCGGCGGCGACCCTCGACCCATGATGTGAACCACCCAAGTCAAAGGGACAGTATGCGTGTTGCGCGGCACGCACGAGCTCGTCGCATTTTCTTTGGCGATTCAGCGCGCTACAAACAGCAAAAGAGAACGTAGTACCACACTTCTAGCCTGTCTCCGACAGATCGGAAAACGCTTTCATTTTAGAAGCCCCTGGCCGTGCATCATCCTAGTAAGCGCTAGAGAGGAAATGGAAGTCACATCAATCAAATGGCGTAATGTGTGTAATATATGAGCGGGTCCGCAGCACAATGTTGAACGAAGGCGTCCTGGATGCTATGCTCGGCGATACGCAGGGAACGACGGTCCGGACTGAACGAATCAATTAGGATGGACCCTCGAGGACTCACTTTGGGTGAGGAAGACGTTGTACCGACGATCCAGGTCCTGAATTCGAGGCTCACTCGGGTTGCGACGACGCAGACACATGTGAACGCCGCGGCCATGGGAGACCGAGCGAGAGACGTGGTGCCGAGAAGTGGCTGAGGGGCGTCGGAGACCCTGCCCTGGACTGATTGCCGGCTTCGCTAGCATGTCTGCGCATGTGACTGTTGCGAGTGCGCCTCGATGCAGCATCGTGTCTGTGCAATGTGCATGTCGCACATCGAGAGTGGGGCAACCAGCATCCGTCCTCTGTGGGCCTTCATTTTGTACTTGATCCAAGTCCGAATCGCCGACGCAATCCACGCGAACCAGTTCGGACGTTTGACGCTGTAACTTGCGTCTTGCGTTAGAGAAGGAGTATGTACTGACGGCCCTCATGATCAGCAGAAGTGGTATCGGTGCTCGTCGTGTCCGAGTGCCCGCTATCTGACATGACTAGGCTTGATCTCGTGAGTCGTGACGAACAAGGATACCTGGAGATCCATGCGGCTTGTTTACAACAATATCATTACAGTCTCCCAGGTTAACAATGCCACACCGTTCACGGACGTGGCCCCGTCCCGTCGACATCCTTCGCGCGAGTACACAAGTGTTACAGATCTTCGTACATCACTCGCCGTGCAGCGTGGTTCACGTGGCGTGTTGCCGCCTCCCGAACGTGCCGGTCCCCACAGAACTGTGCTTGCTCGGACTCTTTCGCAGCTCGACCTGCACGGTTCAGCCCAACTGGCACCACCGCGCCCGAGAACGTCAACGCACCTCGTCGTCGTCCCCTGTCACCTGCCCCCTCTTCGGTCTCCGCCCGACGGTCAGCAGCCCCAGGAACGCCAGGGTCGCGAACGCCGCGATGACCACGGCGAGCGTCAGTCCTGCGCCGAGGAACCCGGCGCCGACGGGGCTGATGGGCGACACCGTGGCCGAACGCGCTTGTTGCGCAGCGAGCGTCAGCGCGGCGCACCCCCTGTCCTGCGTATTCTGGCAGACGTTGCACCACGCCGCCGTCGTGTTCACGGCGGAGGGCTACGTAGCATCCCGAGTCAATCAGCGTGCGGAAGGCGAGGACCGACGTCACTCACGGCGACGGCGTCGATGAACGCGGAGAGCGGCACGTCGCCCGTCCGGTTCAAGAAATCGTACGTCGCGAAGTCGGCGGTCCCGTTCTTGAAGTTGAACCGGATCACGGGCTCGCCTCCTCCGCTCGGCTGGCGCACCTCGAACGCCACGGCGGAGGCGTAGTCCACTGGGCGCACGATGTACATGGGCTCGGTGAGGATGCGTGACGAGGAGACGCACCGATTCCAGCGAGCTGCGGATTAGCAGTCGCCGCGCCTGTCATGTTGAAGAGGGACAGGAAGGGCTTGTATGCGATCGCCGTGATCGACATCTTGACGGGATTCGTCTGGTTGACGATGTTTTCGAACGCGTCGAGAATGTTGGGCACGATCGCTTGGCCGGCGACTGCACCAGATGTCATGAGATTCACATTGGACATGGCGAGCTGCACGGAACGACTCACTATTTCCGACGCCGGACACGCTTAGATCTGTGAAGACGTTGTATTCGTGCCAGTTCGCGAGGGCTCTCGCTTGTTGGAGGAACGTGGATGGCAGTGCTTGGGCGAACGTGGCGTTGTGGATGCTGTTAACGTTCATGTAGTCAAAGATCTGACGAACACCATGGGT
>JBBPSZ010000127.1:0-17235 GCA_038093835.1 Strobilomyces confusus
GGGTGGGCCCTGCGACGGGGGGGACGACGACGAGGGGGCCGCAAAGGGGGGCTGCGTGGTGGACATGGTCGTCAATGAGCTAGCAGCATTCTCAGGCACGGCAGCGCCCTGTGCCAAAACATCACAAGATTTGAAGTGAACCGCTTTTCCGTCTCTTCCGATTGGCCAGGCTACGCTATTCCACGGTAATCGACCCCCCGCGTGGCAGTACACTACTCCGAGCAAACTCCAGCGTCACCATCCACCGTCTGTGCTGCCCGTGAGCTCGTGCGACCGCTAGATGATCCCGCTCACCGTTATAGTTGGCTCGTCTGGCCTTCCTCACCTCCTCCATCAGACCCATCGCGTGGCGGTCCAGCATCTCGACGTATGGCTTCAAACTCGTCTTCTCCCAGTCGGCATCCTCTCCCGCGACGTCTAACTCCCGCAGCAACCGAGCGACCGTCGGAACACCGCGTGGATCGAAGCGGTCGACATTGCTTGGGTCAACGGGCACGCAGACGCGTCCCGTCTTGGGGTGTACGCAGAACGGTGCCTTGAGCAAGTGGTTTCGGTGCTTGGAGACTTCGGCGTCCAAACGGGGATAGGTGTATTGTAGGACGATATCTTCCAATGCGGACATGAGACGTTGCTACGAATCATCTGATCGGCTGAGGAACGAGGCTGGATGCGGCACACCTTTCCTGTACTCTTCTCGGCAAGTGTGCCAAGCTCGTCCCACTTTTGAGCCGAAGGCCGGCCGGGGTCTTTCGACCATTCCGTGCGAAGCTTGTCAGTGACAGAGCGGTCTGGAATCAGCTGGAGTAGCGTCTCCCAGCCGACCTCGGAGCCGAAACAATCTTGATCATCCAGGACCAGAGGATTGAACAACTTTCGCAGGATATCCAGTGCACCCCACAGAGATGGAGGGAGCAGCTTGCTCTCGCCCCGGACATTCACTTTCTTGGCCATCTCTTTTCCACCCTCGACCACCGTCAAAGCGTTGACGAGGGCTTTCCGCTGATCGTCGGTGAGGTCCATGGCTTGTGGATCGCTGATCCACAGATGTATACCTCTGCGACCAGAGTATACCCATAGAAGGTGTTTAAAGCCGAACTGTTCGGTGAGAGAGGCGTGCAAGACCTTGACGGCAGCCGCGATGAAGCCCCAACAGCGGGAACATATGTCTGCGGCGGAGCAACACGTGCGGACGCCGTCGTAATCCGTCATATCGATATCAAACACCAGTTCACGTTTCTGCGGAGCGAACGCAGAACGACTGACGGTCTTCTTGTCGCGTGGCTGGGCCTCGATGGTCAGCCACGGGTTTTTGCAGTATAAGAGGACGCACCCTGGCCGAGTACACGGGGCCGATTTCGAAACGAGCCGGGTTGAGGGAGAGGACCTGCTTTTTGAGGTCCTCGGCGGTGTTGAACGACTGATATCGGAGATACACGTCTCCCTGGAGGGTGAACGCGAACTCGCGATGGGTGAAGAGCTTTGTCGGAGCGTGCTCGTGGTTCAGCCAGGTGAATATCGACTTGAACGGGTACAGCATCCTGTAAAACTGCAACATGACCTCTGGCGAGGTGTCCGCATCGTCTGTGGCGAGCGCCATGACCCAACGGCGCGTCCGTGACAACAATGTATCTGTGACAGTGATCACGTGCATTATGTCACACTGAGGCGGCCGGGGAACAGCTTCTCACTGATGTCATGGTTTCGTGCTGTCCAGGCCGCCCGCCACTTGATTTGGCATGCTGGCGATGACTTTTTTGTCCCACTGTTCCCGACTTTCTCCGCCCTCTATAAGCCCGTAGATACTTGACCTTTCCGACCCGTCCTGCCATGCCTACCGTGCTCACACCCTCCTCAGACGGCGCTCAGAAGTTCAAGGAAGAACCGCAGCGTGAGTCTCCAGTGATCCTATGGGCCTCTTTGTTGATGCGACTCATACAGCGAAGCAGGCGCTCGCCGGTCTTCTCCCCCCCGCCTTCTCTCGCGACGTCCATCTCCAGCGTGCTCTGCTGCAATTGCGCTCCAAGACGGCCGACATCGAAAAATACATCTTCCTCTCGCAGTTGAAAGATGCCGATGTGGACGCCTTTTACCGCCTCTGTCTGGCTAACATAAGCGTTCGTACTCGAGTCCATCGCGCGTCCTCCTTTTCACGATTCCGACAGGAAATCACCCCACTCATCTACACCCCAACCGTCGGAGATGCCTGCTTGCAATACTCCCGCAATTTCAGGAGGCCCGAAGGTCTGGTAGGTTGGGGCTCATCTGGAGCTCGACTCCTTACTGAAGCCCGCAACAGTTCATCTCGATCAAAGACAAGGGTAACATTGGTACCATCCTTCGCAATTGGCCAGCAATAAACGAGGCGCGCATCAGCGTCGTGACGGATGGCGAGAACCCCACCGCGTGGAAATTCGCTCAAGCTTAATCAGTCTCACAGGTTCCCGCATACTTGGTCTCGGTGATCTCGGACTGAATGGAATGCCTATCGCCATCGGCAAACTATCCCTCTACGTCGCTGGAGCTGGGTAACTATTTGCCGGACTTCTCTCCTTGTGTTGTGCATTAATGGACTCTTTCAGCATTCGCCCTTCCTCGACGCTCCCGATTGTCCTCGATCTGGGAACTAACAACCAGACATTCCTTGACGATCCCCTGTACCTCGGTCTTCGTCAAAAACGTGCTTCGGAGGCCGAGTACGACGAATTCATGGAAGAATTCATGACCGAGATATCGCGTGTGTACCCTAAACTTTTGGTCCAATTCGAGGTGGGCGACTCGACGCATCGACCTTTGGAGAATGGCGCTGATTCCCAACCGCAGGATTTCTCCACGGATCATGCTTTCTCTTTCCTCTCTCGCTTCAGGCACCGTTTCCCCTTATTCAACGATGACATTCAAGGCACGGGTGCAGTGGTGCTGGCTGGGCTCATCTCGGCCGCACGCCTGTCCCCACTCCAGCCTCGTGAACATCGTGTTCTCTTCTATGGGGCCGGTTCCGCTGGTATCGGGGTTGCTACCCAGTTGCTCAGTTTCTTTACCCTCAGCGGCATGACTGAGGAGGAAGCTCGTAACAGCATCTGGGTCGTCGACTCCAGGGGCCTTATCTACGACGGTCGTGACAACGTCGCTGATTACAAGAGAGGCAAGTCTTGCGTTAAGTCGAGATAGCATGACAGCTTACACTCCGATCACCAGTGTTCTCTAGAAAAGACTACTCGGGTCCACCCATGACGGACCTGCTCGACATCATCCAGTATGTAAAGCCTACAGCTCTCATGGGCCTCTCGACTGTTAGAGGTGCCTTTTCCGAAGCTGTCATCCGCCGCATGGCATCCCAGACCGCCCGCCCGATCATTTTCCCTCTGTCAAATCCTTCGCAGCTTTCAGAATGTACTTTCTCCGAGGCTCTTCGTGCTAGCGGCGGGAGCGTGCTGTTCGCTTCCGGGTCACCCTTTCCCGCAGAGGACTTTGGTGGGCGAACGTGTGAGCCTGGTCAGGGAAACAACATGTACATCTTCCCTGGTACGTCATTGGCGCTGCGTGGGCTCTTGCAACGCCTGACGGTTGCGTAGGCCTTGGATTGGGCTCGATTCTCTGTCGCGCATCGTCTGTGACGGACAGCATGGTCGAAGCATCCGCGAACGGTCTTGCAAGCTCCCTTTCTCGGGACGAGCGCGCGCAAGAGCTCATTTACCCTCGGATTCAGCGTATCCGCGAGATCAGCGCGCATATTGCAGTTGGCGTCATTCGTGCTGCACAAGCAGCGGTCAGTCGCCTGTCATCCGTTGCTTTCCTTACCCGCAAACTGATCACGATATCCAGAACGTCGACCGTGCGTCTGACCTCAGGAATCTGACAGACGAACAATTGCTTGAATTTGTCCAAAAGAAGATGTGGAATCCCTTGTAGAGCTAGACTTCCATTTTCTTATTCGGATCCTTAAGGACCCGACCCAGATTCTAAGGTGGATGTATGTACAACATGATAGACGACCTTATATATTTGCTTTTAAGCGCTTGCTAACCTCTTGAGCACGGAAAACTCCTTGTGACCGGCTGCCTTGCAGAGCGAATAGAATCGAGAGTTGGGGTCCGCCAAGAGGGTGGCTGGGCGGTCAAACTCTACGATGCGTCCCTCGTCGAGGAGCATCACCTATACAAATGCCGGTCAATTGTGAGGCAGCCTTGGTCTACCGGTCACTTACGCGATCGTAATCAATGACGGTGCGAAGCCGATGTGCGATGGTGAGTATCGTGCTCGAGGCGAATTCGCTGGGGTAATAGCGCTCAGTCGTGTCCAGCGCGAAGACGACGACACGGACTCACTGTCTGATCGTCTTGCTGATGAGTTCATCCGTCGCGTAGTCGACGCTCGCGGTGGCCTACGACGAACGGTCACCTCGGTCCTTTGCGCGCCGGACCAGTGCGCTCACCTCGTCCATGACCAACACCTTGGAACGTTTCAAGATGGCTCTCGCCATGCACAAGAGCTGCTTTTCCCTACGCGCGAAACGTCAGGGGCGCAAGGACGACGACGAGTGACGCACCCGGTAGAGAAGTTGTCGCCGCCTTCGGACACGGGCGAATCGAGGTTCCGGAACACGTTGACGTTGATCGTCCCGGGCGTCTCTTCGGGAACGTCCGCTGAAGGTATCAAGTGCACGCGACGAAGCGCCTCGAACTGTCAAAGGAAGGGCGAGAAAGAGACGGTCAGCTTTGTCGGACGTCGGAGGCGAGACCGACCACCCACGATGTCGGCGTCTTCGTACTCGTCAAAGACGTCCAGCGTGGACCGAAGCGTCCCGCTCAGGATCGTGGGGTCCTCTGCGTGGGTGATTCAGCCCACGAGCGAGGATCGACGGGCAGTGCGCGCTCACGAGGTATGATCGTGATCCTGCTTCTCAAGTCCGTCAAACCGATCTTGGAAATATCGACGCCATCGACGACGATCCTTCCTTCTGTCGCCTCAACGAATCGGAAGAACGAGAGCGCGAGCGTGCTCTTTCCAGACCCCGTCCTGCCCAGTATACCGATCTACGTCGCTCGGAGTGAGCGAGAAGCAGAGCATGTTGGCCGCGGTATGTACCTTTTCGCCAGGTTGTACCTCGAAGTTCAGACGATGAAGTACATCCGGAAGTTCAGGCTTTCGGGGGAGTCATCTCGCTGTGTTGCCTGGCGAAGAAAGACACACGCACCGCATATCTAATTACCAGGTCTTCGCATTTGATGTGACCCTCCTGCGGCCAAGAATCGTCGGGCCGAGGTTCCACAAACTCGGGCAGTTCGCGTTCGAGCTCCGAGTATTCCTTGACACGTTCGAGTGCAACCTTGTTCAAGGTCAGCGCATGTCACTAAATATGGATCTGCGATGCGGACCATAGATTGTTCGAGCGAGACAAAGCGTCGCACCAAGAACAGAAGCTAGTGAATGACATTATCAGCCATGACTACAGATAGCCTCACCGCATGTTTAACGTACGTTGTGGGTCATGCTGGAAGCGAAGGACAGCGCGAATCCAGCCAATGCTGCGGATATGGTCGGATAAAACACTGCAACCGCGCCAATCAAGCAGACGACGAGACTCGAGAGCAAGTTGAATCGCATCGAAAGCCAGCGATTCACTTGGTTATATTGTCAGTAGCTTAGTCGCTGTCTAAATGTATCGCCACTTACCGCTCCACATCCAATAATAAGGACTTGAATTCTAAGGACAGTAAACATAGAGGGCAATCAACGGGCCACGAGCCACTCACAGTATCAACACAGCGGATCATGTCACGCAAAAACTTCGACGATGCGCCAAAGGCACGTAAGATCGTGACGCCGGAAACGGTCTCGCCATAGATCGAATACAAGGGTGATCGGGTTACGGAGTCTTCAAATTGTCATATCAGAGGTGAGCCTCATGTAAATTCGGTAGCTCTTACCAAGACGTCTCATGTCTCTTGCTGTTTGACCGTACACTCTGGCCACTTGGAATTGTCAGTTCAGATTGCTCGTCAAGACACTAATTTCCCTCACCGTTATAGTAGAGGAAGCTAAGGGCCAAAGCAACAATGACGAAGGGGAGGCCACCGACGACGCTAACCGTGATAATGATGGTCAATGCTGCCAAACCATAGACCATGCTGCGCCCAAAGTTGTCGGCCATGGAACTATCAATCCCTAGAAAAATGAAATGAAATGACATTCCAGAATAAGAGCACATCATACCTTCGAAATCTTTGCCGAATCGGTTCAGAAGGCGACCACGGGACACGGTATCATGAAAGCGAATGTTGGCAAAGAGAACAGTCTCCAGCAACCCTGTTCGTCATGTGAGTAAATAGTAGAATTTTTGGGATGAAATTCAGACTCTTGTAAAGAATGGTCGATGCGTTAATAGAACCACTGTCTGCAGTCCGATCAGCATCTGAATATCACCACCAGTCAACAAGACTCACAAAGAATATAGAATCTGAACACGTTCAGGAAAAGCCCTAGGGTGGTAAACATTAATCGACGAAGCCGCATATATCACTGTACTTGCCAAAGACTGTGACCTAAAGCCTGCGTCAGAAGAGGCTTCAGCGGGGACTGTGATTAACGCACCGCAGCATATATAGCAATATAATATACTGGCCCATGGCGCTCGGCTTCAGCGGGATCAGCGCCAGACCACGTCCTGATGAAGATGATTAGTCTCCTTGATATAATACATCCAAGACTTACTTTAACCACCAATTCTCCACAACTGGACTCAGTGCACCGAGTAAAAGCGAAAAGGCGAAAATGATCCAATATTGGTGACCTCCACACGCCTTGATGTATGTTTCCCAGATGTCCCGATTGATATGGCCGACCGCGCGCTTCTCTTCCTCGATCAGTTTGCGGGGGGATTTCTTCTTCTCTGGTTCTGGCTTGCTCTCCTCGGTCGTTAAAGCTGTGGAACTCGTCTCGGAGATTGGCTCTGTCTCCGCTGACACGGCTTCCGCTCTTTCATATTTCTCATCCACCTTCTCAACGACAGGGGACTGTGCCTCCTTGTCATCCGCCTCGCCTGTGGGAGCATGCACGAGAGTTGCCATAACCGAAGAAGCAATAAATGACTCGCGGTCACCCTGAAATGCCACGCGGCCGTTATCGAGAGCAACGACGTAGCTTGCACCAGGGGCACACAGCTGGACATGATGAGAAACCAAGATGACTGTCCGTCCGCGTACCAGCTCGCCCTTCAGACATTCGCTGTAAAGATGGTGGGCCGTATGCGCATCGACTGCAGACAGGACGTCGTCGAGAAGCAAAACAGATGCTCGAGAGTACACTGCGCGGGCCAGTGAAACTGCAGACATGCCATCAGAAATGAGGGGAAAGTAATTCAACTTTAACAATGGGATTACCTCGAGCTTTCTGACCTCCGGACAAGTTGACCTTTTTCATAGAAGAAAAAATGTCTGAGTGTGCTTTGGTGGAGACGATTAAAAAGAAGAGCCTACACCGCGTTCACCAATCTCGGACTCGTCTCCATCCTCGAGAATAAGAAGATCGCTCTCCAGTGCACATGTTTTGAGGGTCTTCCGGTATCGCTCTTCATCATAAGGAAGGTTGAAAAGGATATTATCTTCACATAAATCAGCATCGAGTCCGATCGATCTGCATCACCTTTAGCTACCTTTGATAGATGCGTTGCGAAGCCACGCGGTCTGAGGATATAACTATTAGAATGGTTGCTATACCAAAAGACACAACCTACTTGAGGGACATACGCACAGACCCCTCTGACAACCCAATCCTCAGCAGAGGCTATTTTTTCCGAGAAACCCGCGATGACATCAGGGGGAGACCTGGGACATACGACTTGACCTGCTAGAATATCTGCTTCGCCAAGAAGTGCTAGGAGAGCGGTAAATCAGAGGCGTTCAAAGATCAATTTTATGACGCGCACCCAAGAGCAACAAAGTCTTTCCACTCCCAAGTTTCCCGCATACCAAGGATAGCTCGCCTTCAGGAAATGACAATGCGAGATCAAGCAATACGAATCTAGCCCTCGGCGTGCCGGTAGTGGAAGGAGTAGCGCTGCCACTTTGATGAAGCCGGTCCTGAGGCCAAGTAATTGTAGCGTTTTGGAGTGCAATTTGCTGTGACTGCATGTCAAGAGGAGGGACTGGATTGACCTCCGCACCATAGAGATACTTCTCAATACGACGGAGAGAAACAAAGCCCTGAAGATATCGTTGTACAGTTGAGCGGGCAGTCGGCGGGCGCGATACTTAATCTTACCTGAAGCATGTTGATGAATGTTTCTGGAAGGGCATTCAATGCAAACTTCATCTCATTGAAGACTTGACCAAACAATCATCAGGAACGGGAGAACTACTGGGATCGTTACCCACCGAGGATCTAATGCCAAAAACAATTAGCCCGTGCACGTGTAGATAATGCGAGTTGACTTACAGAAGTAAATGCAGTCGAGGGAGTTAATGTCTGCCCACGAATAACCGCAAAATGCCAGAACGAGACAATAGTGACCAAGATTGGTGAGCCATCCCTGCAGCATACTCAGATTTGGACTAGGGGAAAGCGAGAGGACAATACCATAGTACATTGAATAACAGTTCAACCATGTAACTCATCTTCTGATACTTCAGCTCTCTCTCACGAACTTTCAAAACTCTTTTCTCGAAACTGCGTTCCCAAGCCATGAACTAACAAAAACGTCGGTTCAGGCCATCGTGAACTAAAGATTTCGCACCTTAAGCATACGAATCGCACCCAGAATCTGAGTTTTTTGTGTCAGAAGGACATGGTGATATTGTAGCAGTCGCACGTACCTCATTCATTAGAGCCACGCGTTCGTCACGAGTTTTCATCAAATTCTCTTGGGCGTTGACTACAACCTTGCCTCCGTAATGATTCAATGGCAAAAACAAGCAGATCACCGCAAGCCCAACGAAGCAAGAGACGCCAAGTAGATTGTAAAGGAACCAGGTACCAACAACAACTTCGATTGGCGAATCTATGTGGTCACAGTGGTAATGCAAGCTTCTGGAGATGATAGGAAGAGGTCCGCACCAACAAGGGTATACATGTGCCACGAGAAGTCGCTGATGCGATCGACATCCGTCGTCATAAGTGTCATGATTTGTGCCTTGCTCGAAAAATCGTCGTCGTCCTCATCATTCTTGCTTACGTTCTTGTCGCCATCCTTGGGGCTGTCTGGAGCACCAGAAGAAGACGCAACGTCTTTGCGCACGAGAGTCTTGCCGAATAGAGTTGTGTTCAGTTGGATCCTTAGACGAACTTGGACAGTGGTCGTGGCAATAGACCAGAGTTGACCAGTAACTTGTCACGACTATCAGTAACGAACAATTCATCGAGCCCATGAAAGCATCTTACTAAGTTCCACTAATGCAGTTGAAAAAACCATGCCCGCAAGATAGAACCAACCCCAGCTGCGATCCTCTCGGTTAGGGTCAGACTCTAGGTACAGAATCACTTGTCTCAAGAATAGCGGTGGTGTGTAGAACAAACCAGCCGAGATGGCAGCCATCAACATCAATACAGTGAAGGGCAGGATGTTGACTCTGAAAAGCCTATACGCGAGCTCCCAGCCGGACCCCGCACGAGGGCGCCACCAACGGAGACTCCACTTGACGTTGTGTATGGCGCGCCGCATGGAAGCGTACAGGCAGCCACCTCGCATGCCGGCCGGAACGACTGGCAAGTCACCGATCTCGAGAGACTCTGCCGTGTAGCCAAGCATGACCACTTTGGTGGTGTAGCTGAACAGTAGATAACCCCATACGGAAGTTCCAACAACACCGCAGACGTTGTTTTCGTCATGATTTGTCGCAGCTTTGAGTATCTTTTCGGAGTAGAGAGTCTCGGACGGGAAGTGGAGGGGCGGACCGGTAGGGATTGTGAAGACGATGACAGTGACAATGAAGTAGAGGGTAAGGACCGTATACCAAATTCCAAATAACGCGGATGATGATGCCCTCTCCAGCAGCGAGAGACTGATGAACTGAGAGGTTGGTAATATGGCGGTAGCAGCGAGAAGCGTTGTAGCCACAAAAGACAGAGCCGCCAGGTGGACAATGGACTGGGAATGAGGTTCGACTGCATTCTGATAGACAGAACGAACGGCGAGCGCAGTGAGATAGAAGGCGTACGCGACGTTTAGGGTATAAGCCAAGTCGTTGTCATCCTCCCCTGCGGAAAAGGTCCATCCTAAACTGATAGACTGGAGAACGAGTACCACCACAAGCAGCACGGAAACCACTAGTTTCCAGAGGCGGACCTATGACGCGGGGATAAAGATAAGTGCGGATGATTGGGTGTGCGGGTGCTTGCCTTATCCCAGAAAGCTGCTTCGTTGACCGGGTAGCCATCGACAAAATCCTCTGGGCGCGTCACGTCGAAAGGATCGTGAAGGAGTGACTCGTTCTGTTCACTGGAAGTTGGAAGTTGGATTTTTGGCTGTTGCGACCTCGTGAAATACAAGATAAGCAGGCTCGCAGCGCCAGTAGCTGCTAGAATCACAGCAATTGGCAACTGGTATCGAGGCATACCAGAATGAACCAGTGTAATGTGTGAGGCGCGTCTGGGAAACTGGCGTGAACACGAATGAACAGGGAGGGATATTATGTATGCGGGATATTTATTGACCCTCTGTCGCCCCGGTTCCGAGCACCGCACGGCAACCGTCACCGTCTATCACCCCCGAGCTCATCGTAGCGCCTCAAGCAAATGACTCGTGAGGAAGCGAACAACGGTGAGTCAGGCATTCACCACAAGTTGCAAATGACTCGTGATGGCGTCGGGAACATGGTGGATCAAAGTTTAGTTGCCGGACAGAAACGTGCCTCCCACCCTGCCAGATAAGCATGATACTCGTCCTCTTTCTGAACCTCGACGAAGGGTTATCACTTTGGAGAATCTTCACACAAACAGGCAGACTAGAGTAAGTCCTCTCGATTCCTCGTTCAGCAGGGCGGTCGGATTACCGAGGCTTGGGACGCTGTCGCACCAAGTAGCATGGAAGAATGGTGGGCCGACGTACCAAGTCTGCCAATTTACTCATCCCTCCAACTAAAGCCCTCCCCGTGTTGAAAAATTGAGCCGCGGTCCACGAAGAGTTCGTGAAATCGATACGACGGTCTCCTGACCACAAAAGTCTTAGTACTGAACATCCAATGACTACGGACAAGAAAAAAAGAATTGTTGGTCTATTCCAGGCAATAGTCATGCATATGGCTGGAGTAGTCATGTATTGGCACGACATCAAGCCGAGGGTGCTGCGCCTCGTTCGAGGTTCGAACATGTGGTAAATTCAAGTGGGCCATGAAGGTGACGGTGTAAGCGGATGACTGTGGACGAGACCCTCACTGCCTTGTTTCAGGCGTCCAACCGACTACCAAGAAATAAACAAGACGCGACTCGGAGTTGCCCCCGCGGCGTGGAGAAGCTTGTAGCGTGAATTATTTATGCTCTTCCACGAATGGCATGAAGTGCTGACATCGATAACGCTCTCGGTTGGCTTCTCGTTCCGGGACGCGGATCAGTTTGGAGCAGACTTTCAGTATCTGGGCCATAATTTCCTCTCTGGTGCCCCGACGGACTGGCAATCCCCTTGCCTAGATTAGGGTTCAAACTGAACAGTTACAAACTGTGGTCTGACTGACATGAATACCTCAATGTGAACATGTTGGCAGCTCTTCAATTTTCCGGTGTGCCTTCTATCGGCCGCCGTCACGAGTGTCGTGGTATTACGCATACAGTGGTGCTATTCACATATTTTCAGGGCATCCACTGCCGCAAACTTCCTTAAGAACGCTTCTGAACATTGCTGGAGCCGCACTGCAACATCTTCCAATTCGGAAGTTCCAATCTGCTCATTACGAGTTGCGCTCAAAGCATGCACTGATGCGGCGTCCACTGGCAAGCGAACAAAGTGACACGAGGAAAACCTCGGTTGATCCAAGAGATACATGTATATACTATTATTGCATGCAAATGTGTCACAAGAATTCCCAGAGTGCGCATTCACGAACCTAGAAGCGCTGGCGGCGCTCATGATACTTCCTTTCAGAAGCAAGGGTCAAGTGACGAGGTGTTTTGCTCACCGCCACAGTTCTGAATCGTAGTACCATTGTCCATCGCAGGTCGAATTTAAACGTGGGCTTCCTTCTCAGCATTCTTTGACAAATTTCCACACTTTGCGACACTACGGGAGTCCTGCAGTTACTTTTTCGGTCGCTTAATACCCGACTCGGAGTGGTCATCTGACGGTTTTACACATGCCACCCTTAGCCTCAACAGTGTGGACGATTGATTGGCTATGTAAGTGAGCCTCCTGATAGCAGGGCACATGATAGCGGGCAATAGTTTTCAGGTCGTGTGGAGGTCGCCACACATATGATTGAAAGAGTCAAGTGGCAAATATCACCGACTCACCGAGGTCGGATGGCATTCGCAGAAGAATATCGTCGCCACATGAAGGGGTATGTGACCTCACATGGTCACATCGAGGCACAATTACCCGGGGACGTTCTCTCCGATGCGCCACCGTACACTTGCGCCGAACGCAGTGGCCCACCTTCGAATCTCAGTCCACTTGACGCGGCCCTCTGAATCCTTGATTCCCATCGACAACCTTGCACTGTAAAGAAGAAAGCCCCATGCTATACCAGACCACGAAACACAACACGGGCCCACCGTGTCGCCCACGGCAACTTGCGGCTTTCCGTTCATTGCTTCTCTCCGGCATTAAACGAGTTCTCGCTTCCTTTCCACTCCTGGAGCAATTGCCGGCACTAGATGCGACTGGGACTCACTGTTCCCTTTTCGACAAAGTAAAACTTGTTTCCAGAATTCCTCCTACTTTGAAACTAGGGGGCACTCCGCGCCTCACTCCATCTTGCTGGCAAGACGAGGGAACACGCGGCTAGCACTGCCCGATCAAACCAATTCAATTCCATGCTACGTTACTCGAAGCAGTCGCTGTCTCGGCAGCTCCTCCATTGAGGGTCCGTTCGGTCGATACGGTCAGCGTTGTCATCCCTGTCGGATGCTCCGCATGTAGCTGTCAATACTTATACATAATCTCATAAGTCTCACCCGGAGTACGCGGGCCGCTTCAGAAGCCCGTAATCCGCCCGGGAGATCGGTAAGCGCTGGATCCAGCTTAGGCCCTGGTACCGAAATTCGGAATTTAGACCTTCGAAATAAGGATGATTTTGCGGCTGAAGTAAACATAGTACATTCCAGCATAATTTTTCACCTGACCATTCGTGGTAAGTGGGATATCTCTTTATTTGGATAGGTTGAATTCTCGGCCAAATGACACGGAACGATAAGTAAATGTACATCAAGAAGCGCACAACAAGAAGTGTTTATTACATTCATCCGACTTGAATGATTCAGAGTTGTGGGTCGTTTATTGCACGCAGGAGACGCTCGTATATCATCGACCCATCCATCCCTGACGATTTATGCGATCACTAGATTAGCAACTGCCAGAAGTAGAATAAATGTGCATAAGTAACGCACACCGTCCACGACCAAGAGCTCTCCACAGATGTATTGACTTGCATTACTCGCGAGAAAAACGACGGGACCCGCGAAATCTTTGGGATCGCCCCACCTCCCAGCCGGAATTCGTTCCGATATCTGTCTGAACCTTGTCTCATCCGCCAAGAGCCGCTCATTCCTAGGAAGGGAAAGTTTAGCAAAAGTTAGTGAACCTCGTGACCAAAAGATAACGGTGTATTCTGCTTGTTTGACCAAAGAACCCAATGTCCCGAAGCCCTGCGAACCGATCGGAACAGCTTGTCATGGGGACGTACCCAAGGTCCGCAGTGGAAACAGAAATATCGAAGATGGCTCACATGTCCGTGGTAATGTACCCTGGGCATATACCATTAACCTGGACGTTGTGCTGGCTCCATTCATTGCTGAGGGCCTTGGTCAGCTGCCCAAGTGCTCCTTTTGCAGAGGCGTACGCGGGGACCGTAAGACCACCTTGAAATGTCAAGAGGGAACAAAAATTAATTATCTTTCCTCGACGCAGAGGGACCATATGGCGGCCAGCTGCCTGTGAGAGCAGCCAGACCGATTTGAGATTGACATTCAGAACCTGACAAGCCAACCAACAAATTCCGAAATTTTGATTAGAGCGAACAGAACAATGGGTAGAGTGACCATACATCGTCCCAGTCATTCTCAGGAAAACTGACGCTAGGCGACCTCCGCTGTATGCCAGCACAGTTGACAAGAACATGGATATTTCCGTCCATGAGCTCAAGCGCCTTTGGAAAGAGTTCCCGGACAGCGTTCAGGTCGGCTAGGTTACAATAGACGACCTTGACGTTTCCTCCTATGGCGCGTATGGCATTGGCAGTAGCTGTGTTCGGTTGGGTGCCCGGTGAAGATTCTCTCTGGACAAGACAAACGGAAGCGCCGGCTTGGGCCAATGCTATGGCACATGCAGCACCTATGCCTTGATTAACGTTCATGGAACAGAACGCGTTGCGTACACGAAGACCAATAAATGGGTACGATGGGTCATTTACACAGCTTATCATGTGTGGGCAATAAGTACGTTACCCCTAGTGGCTCCGGTAATGAGAACATTCTGACCGGACAAGTCGAACAGCTTGGGTGATGGAACGGTGGGTGTGGGATCCATGAGGTAGCGTGAACGTCGGACACCCAGAAGGCGTTCTTTTAATTCATGGAGCAGGCCTGACCGGCCGGTGTCAGTCTGATCTACCCCACTGATCGGCAAAGGGACCGATGTTCCGACAGAAAAAAATCTGTTCACCTTGCAGAACCTTTTTGCAATGACGAAAATAAGAATAAGAAACAATCCAAAAAATATCGCGAACCTGGACTCGGAAAAGTCCCACAAAAAATGTATGGACTTACCCAAAACAGGGTATAATAAATTTACGAGCGATAGAATTTAAAATCGGGAGTTTGCGTGATGGCGGTGGTGTGATAGGCTTATGTCATCACATGTTGATACACTTCGGATTACGGACCGACCAGATCTGAGATTGCCCGTTTTGAGTAGTCATATTTCGTACCGAGCCTCCTCACGAGATCGTAACTTCCTCAAACTTTATAAGACTCGTTGAATGGCTCTACTTCGCCATCCTCGTCCCCCTCCTTCCTATCAACATGTCTCCGGTTCCAATTCATACTCAGCGCGCTGCTGTCCTATATGGCCCCAAGGACCTTCGTATCGAGGAGCGGCCCATTTGGCCCCCTCAATACAACCATGCCCAGGTAGCTGTAAGAGCGACGGGTCTGTGCGGCAGTGACCGTACGTATTGTCCGTTCCGGTGCCAACATCCTTTGCTCACTCCATATTTCCTCAGTTCACTACTACCTGGAGGGGCGAAACGGCGACTTTGCTATCCAAGCTCCTCTCGTTCTCGGCCACGAGTCCGCAGGCGTGGTTGTCTCTGTTGGTCCTGGTGTAACAAATCTTTTGCCGGGCCAACGCGTCGCAATCGAAGCAGGTGTCATGTGTCAACATTGTAATTACTGCGAGTCTGGACGTTATAACCTCTGCAAGGGGTTGCGCTTCGCCAGCAGTGCCAAAACCTTCCCTCATCTTGACGGGACACTACAAGATCGCATGAACCATCCTGCACACGTCCTTCACCCGTGAGTGATGACGTATATCGCCGTTGACTTGTCTAAACCCCAATTAGTCTACCCGATAATTGCAGCTTTGAGGAGGCCGCATTAGCGGAACCTCTTTCCGTCCTGATACATGCCGGTAGACGGGCAGGTCTTCGTAAAGGCCAGCGCATTCTAGTCTTCGGTGTCGGCACCATCGGCATCCTTGCGTGTGCCCTCGCAAAATCTTATGGCGCCTCCCAGGTGGTGGCTGTAGACATCAATCAACAACGGTTAGACTTTGCCAGAACCAACGGCTTCGCCACCCGAACACATTGCTTGTCCATCGCCTCGCGGCCGCCAAAAACGTCCGAGGAGCAGCTTCGAGCCGCCAGAGAAAACGTTTCACAAGTGTTGGCGGCATTTCAGGTCCCTGACGGCTTTGATATTGTGTTCGAGTGCACTGGCGCTGAATCGTGCATTCAGATGTCAGTATATGTAAGTACGATAGACTTTGATGGGAGTGAGATAGAACGCTTATCCTGGACGTCAAGGCTGCCGTTACCGGTGGTAAAGTCATGCTTATTGGAATGGGTACCCGAAACGTCATGCTACCCCTGTCAGCGGCTGCGCTGCGAGAAGTCGACATCCAGGGGTCCTTCCGTTATGCTAACACTTACACCGAGGCCTTATCCCTTCTTGCCTCCGGAAAGCTAGAAAACATCGGCAGGCTGGTGACACATCGCATGCGCCTGGAGGATGCCGCACGCGCCTTCGAGCTATTAGCTCGTGGGAAAGACGAGGACGGAAACATGGTTCTCAAGGTCACGATCAACTGAGGACTTTTCTCCGACTATCGATATCTCCTATTCTGTTCTCGCATCCAATTCTCCTCCCAGCATCTCTTAAGCTACAGCAGCATCTTTTATACCAACTTGACCGGGCGTTCATGCCACATGTAACTTTATTCAGTACAGCTTTGCGATCTCTGATACAGCGTTTCTGTGTGTACCGCGTTATCACCGTAACGTGTCATCCGAAGGAGCATATTTATCATCGATCACCAATATGGCTTCTGCGCAAACGCGAATACCTTGACTTCGCGCTAGGCGAGACAGCAAGACACGTGTCGTCGACTTCAAGGGGAAAGTTCCTAAAAATGTACCTAGTGTATGTAGAAACGGCTCCCAACATGGCGCGACGTGTGAATGGATCTCGCACCCCAGCTTCGTCTTCTCCCGCGAAAATGAGGACGAACACGTATATATCTTGGGAAATTTCAGCAGGCGGGGAATAGCTTGAGCAAGTCCGAGTCGGCTCAGGGAATGACGTGGTGCTCAACCTGAATTACCAGCGACGACGGCAACTCGGATGTAAAATTCGGCTGGTCAACTGTCTGCATTACCCGGACTACCGATAGCAGGTTGGTCACCACTGCACCATCGTCCTGACGTTCATAAGGATCTGACAGCACGGAGAACCAAGAACACTTCGGAATCTTCCGGAAAGCGAGGGTACACGTAAAGACACCGACGGCCAGAAAGTTACGATTTTGGCCGGTTTGGGTCAAGTTTGTCTGGCGGTTTGGGCCCAAGTCTGGGGGGTTTGAAATTTACGGAGCACGCC
>JBBPSZ010000128.1:0-17186 GCA_038093835.1 Strobilomyces confusus
TCTCGAAGGTCTCATACGAGACCGAAAATGCCCTCCCATCTTCATCTTCATATCCAGCGCTTAGATACCGCCTGACGTGAGGCGCCCCACGGACGTCTTATCTATGTACGCTTACGCCGCCTTCGATGTACACGCATTCTATTTCATTGGAGAAATGGGGCGGTGGACCGTTCTCGATGGATCCGTGGCGTACGTGAATGACCGGGCGTTCCTAGAGCGATACGCGAGAACCCGCGCGCTGTGGATCACCATCGATGGGGCCCGGCGTGGCCTGGCCGATCACGAAGTCGAGAACGTCCCTGTCATTCCTGGTGCTGGCGTGCGTTGAGCGAGGCGTTGACGCGCGCCTTCGCCATCTTCCCGTGGGTCTCGGCCAAGGCATCTTCGCGAAGCGCGGCCACTCGCGAGGCCGGTTGGATCAGGACGTAAAGACACACGCACGCGTCCTGATAACGATCCGATCGATCCACCCGTTCAAGTCGACCTACGATACTTGAAAAGAGATGCGATAGATGGCATAGACAAGAAACAAAGGAAAAGAAATGTGACAGGGTCGTGAGACCCGCATGAATCGAATCTAGATACTTGGTCATGATCAGCCTACAATCGTCCCCTCAGACCCGGATCTCTTCTAATCCCGTTGCACGTCGCTCTCGTCCGTAGTATCCCGTTCCAGCCCTTCGACCAATCCGTCGAGGCCTTCGAAACCTGACAGTCGTCGCCGCCGCCGAGGCCGTCTCGGTGGACTTGATAGCAACATGTCCTCTTCCCCACTATCGATTGCCTCCTCGTTGTCTGAGTGGGACGCACCCGCACATCGTCCCGTCTGTGTTTCCGCCGGCGGGACGTCCGACTTCGTGCCCCCATCCATCGTCTCTAGGCTCTTCTCGGGAATCTACCGAAAGGTCATTAGCGTCCCAAAAGGGAAGTGCGGATTAACTCGTCACGAAAGCTAGTGACGGCAGACTGACCGGGAGTCTAGCGATGTATGCCAAGGCAGTCGAAAACGCAGCGAGGAAAAACACAGCCTGGATCGAGACGGCGTACGAGTCTTTCGCGGCGCGCTGCAGATCAGGAGGAAGTCGCGCGACGAGCGTCGCCGAATGACGAATGCGGTTGATCATCTGCATTGATCTATTAGCTGATACTAGCGGGTAGGCGACGCTCACCTCTTCCGCGTCAGGTGTGCGAATGCGCGCGTGCAATTCCGAGTTGAGTTTGAATTGGAAAAGGGCGGACGAGACGGCTACACCGCAAACTTGTCCTGTGAAGGAACATTTCAAACTTGACTCGCGATAAGTGTAGTGCCCATAGATTACCAAGACTACGGAAAACCTGTCCGAACCCTGATCCGACAGCTATGGAATCTCCTGTCACCCTCCGGGCAAATGCGCCAGTAACGCAACTGAGAGTGGGAAGCGCGAAAAGGCTAAATAGTGACGTTTTCCGTCATTGAAAAGTGCACATACTCAATGTCGTTTGAAACACAACAGCGTTTCCGAAGCCCAAAGGAATCTACGGTCCCCTAATCAACCCGACACAACACGAAGAAAAAGAAGGCGAAGCTCACAATGCTAACCCACTGTTGCAGTGGACCAGAGTTCTCGTGCATGAAAGTAATCAACACGATTCCGATGAACGGGAAGAAACCGAAAATGACGTTGATCATTTTGTATTTTCCCGAGCGATGCATCATCCAACTATGGATCCGTCAACACATTCCTGTTGAAAGGGCAGACACCAAATGCTCACCCAGCAAACAAAGACCCGATAGACATGGAAAGACTGTTAGGTAGTAAATGGAGTCCTATTATGGGTATATTTGTATTGCTCCGCACGTCTTAAAAGATCTCACCTGCTATGGACGCGCTTGTGAAGGCTACAGTTTGGAACCACATCGGGAAGAAATACAAAACCGAAAAGTTACACAAGGCGACGAGGAAGTTGCTCGTTCCCACCAAGACAGGGACGCGCTGCTTCAATAGAAACGGTGCAAGCACGGGTTCAGGAGCAACTAGCAATTCTACCAGTAAAAATGCGACCGCGAACACGCAAGCCAAGGTAAGTGGAACGACGACCCAGGGATCATCCCACTATGACAGGTCAAATACTAGATCGGGAAAAGGAGAACCAACATACCGTATGGTCTTCATTGAACTTCATGCTCAGGAACGTTAAAAAAGCACCCACCTGCCGGTGGAGTTAGGGTGCCCAAAGGGCAGGTTGAACAAAAGGTATCCACGCACAGCCACTAGGAGTGTGAAACTGCCACCCCAATCTGTTCTCGTTAGTACGTCCTTGGTGCTTTTAGCTTTTCCCTGTAGAGATATCAACAAGTTGTTCCGAAGCTTGGGACGGATAAGCTAACGGGAGTTACGTAGCGCAGATTATATGCGGTCAGAAAGAGCGATAAGGCAAAAAGGGGTAATTGCATAATGAATGCCCATCGCCATCCAAACCTAGCAGGACATGACATATGTCAATTCGGCAGGACAGAGACAGAAAGCTCCTACCAATCGTTTATAACCCCCCCGATGGGTCCTCCGAGCCCCATGCCAAGCTAAGGAATTGAATAACTTGAGCGAACCCTGCAAATTGAGAGCATACATACGCCGCTGAATAAGGCGGAAATACCCTGCGCCAAGCCCCTAGACTGCATCATATTAATGATCACCATAGTGGCGTATTCATTGAAACAAAAACTGACACGCAAACTGTGCATGTCACTTATGACGATACTGCGTGAGGCACGACAAGATTAGATTAGCTCCGCAGAAGACAGGCATCAGCACCCACGATGAAGTTATTAGAACACCTCCGCCTCCCACTCCAGACAACTACCGGGCATGAGTTTTTGTTCAGTGTGTGCAATTCAGTGAACGCACGAATCTTGCCACTATAAGCATTTCCATGTTACTCGAAACGCCACATACAGCTGTTCCTAACGCCGCGCAAGTGATAGCCGTTTGAATAGCACCCCTCCGACCCAAGACATCGCACAAGCGACCGTAAAGCGGCGTAAATGTGCACCCTGCCAACAAATATCTAGGGACCGCGTAGCCACTTCAGTTGGGATCATATAGGGTATTTCATAAGCACTGACGATGTCCCCAACCAACTGGCTTCGTTGGACTTGTTGAACTCCGATGAGATAGAGGGAAGCACTGCGTCAGCGGTGGTCAATTATGGTTGAATTGGAGACGAGATCCAGACACATACATGTCGCCACCAGGGTGGCTATAAGCTCCGTTAGAACGACTCCACATGAAGACAGCGATACGTACTGTTTAGAGACTATCAAATGAGGGAAGCTGTCTCAGCAAAAAGGTTTTTTAGATTCATGTGCGAGACGGACCGAGAGAAAATTAGCAGTCCACACGCCAGCCAGAATAGCGTAGCGCGTCGAGCGTGAGATCTCGAGCGGCCCGACGGACCGCGAGGTACTTTGCATGGACAACAATGGATCGCGCTCCGTGGCCATCTCGAAAGGACCAGTGAAGCGAGTATCAAAAGTCGTGCGCAGTTCTTCGTCTCTACTCGTGGGAACTCGAAATGAATCCGTTCGTCGGGAAACGTGTGTTCGGCACGTACGGCACGGGGCGCGGGTATAAAATTGAAATTCCGACTCCTCACCGCCTCGCCCAGTCCAAGCCTCTAACCACGGAGTAGACGTCGGTCTCGCGCCCAAGTAGGTATAATTCGCATATATTTAGCAGCGCGCTCACCTTCAAAACATTGTCGTTGCTTCGGCATTTATCTAAAGATGCGATCCCTCCGCACCGCGGGCGGTTACAGCCTGGACCGTCGAGGACCTGATTTCCATACCTATCGACGGAATTAATATCCGTAACGACGACCGACGATGCATCCTGTCCCGTGGTACATGGCAAACCATGACAGATGTTGCCATTCCATCTCGAGGCCAACGTTACCTCGTCGCTCCTGGTCTCTCGGTGGTTCCTGATATCTTGACATCGCCGCGCAGACTCCAACATGGCAATGTTGCGTTCGACACTTCGAAATCATGAACCATAGGCTATCAATGACAGCACGGGGGCGGCGTTGCACAAGGTGACGTTACATCGTTCTACTATCCAGCGGGTTTGAAATCCCGCTGCAATATCAACTGAGGCGCGAGAGCTGGTTCATGCCGCATCCACAAGGTTCACCTGTCCTTTCTTCGCCTCCCTCTGGCTTTACCTCCCCGTTGAACTGGAGATCTAAATTGGCCAGTTATCCCGGGGCTCGTGGGCGCTCTGCAACAGCTGACCCTCTCGATTGAACCCGCGCGATATTTTTCCACAGAATGTCACAGTTGACAACAACACAACCACCAGGTTGGCGCGAAATACCCGCTTTCCCAAGGAACTTTGTGATTAATCCGTTTGCGAATCAATTATGACCGCCAGAGAGAGCTGAGGTACGGAAGCAAATCCGGGCAAATCGATCGATTTAGTCAGCGGCGAATCCCGTAAGCACTCCCGTCTTCCCCTGAACCCGAATCAATTGGTTCCCCTCAGAACTCATCACCTACCTCGGGGACTTGCCGAGTCTTAGGAATTCATAATCCGATACAACCATGCGAGGAAGAACATCACCTGAATATCTTATCTGCTATGCGACTCGTTGCGTCAATCGAAGAAGGCAGATGACAGCTCGCCAGATCCGAAAACGACGGACCTGAAGAAATAATATTTTGCGCTTACACATACCCTCGTGCACCGTGTGCACCCCTTGTCAGTCGATGGACGTGCTAGTGTTGCCTTTGCTCTCAGCAAGTTCCCAAGGGCATCTGGTACTAACCATCGTGACGTCGCAGGTGAGAGGACACGTATGCCGTATGGTACCCAATACAAGGTATATCGATTGTCTTATTTGGTATCAATGATATGACAGGAGAACTCACGATCGATTCGCTGTTCAAGGCCTACAGCGCGGCCCATTGACTGCACAAATCTATTCGTACGACCTGTCAACTCGCCTCAGGGTTGGAAACGATTGACGTTGTATGGCCACACACTCCACGGCTCCGGTACCGTGGTCAGGCACAAACCCTCCGCGGCTTCTTAGCGGCAAAGTTTCTGTCGTAACGTATACCCGGAAGGTATAATGGACCTGAATAGTTGAGTGATCAGGTCAGCAGACACCAATTTTTACTGAGAGCGCTCGCAGGTCACTTATCAAATGACAGCCCGGCCGCGTGGATCCGAGCTGGATGGTACGGACCACTCCACATGAGACAGCACAGCTTTCGACAGGGTTTTCAGTCCCTTACACCGTCGGAAAAGGAGAGGCTCCGATGTTTCGCACTCGATAACGATTTCTGAAAACCGTCGTTTCCACAACATCAGTGATCGCATGAAAGAAGAACCTCGGCAAGGGGGCTTGCCACCGACTTACCCACAGAACACTTATGAACCTGTTGGGGTCCCAACGGGCTGATGGATGCCACCGGCTACCGGTTCCACCGCTGCAACTCCCCGCTGAAGCGTTGACCTATAGAGTTGCCACGCCGGGCCTGCCTGCACGCCGTCACTATTCTTCCCTGCCGAGCTAGGCACTGTACATAGGGTCATATGATATTGTCACGCGCTCGCCGAGGCTCGCCGCATGCCCGGCTAATGATGGGTAGCGTCCACGATGGTGGCCATGCACGCTGGTCAGTTCTCGGGACGTGCCGAAGGTGCTGCGCGCGTATGGACCGGGTATGAAATCAATATGGATGAATTCGGGCGGTCCGCGATACGGGGAGGGGCGAAGCACGCGCTTTCTTCTCTGCGAATCGCTTCAAGGAGATGCAAGGAAAGCCGGGTATCAGCCGAGCAGGGATCAATTCGAGCCCTGTCATTTCAGCGATTCCATGGGTTCCCCCTTCGACTGGGATCACGTAAGTGCGAATAAATTTGGAATGGGGCTCCACGGAGCCCTTGGAGCTGGATGATGTCTCAACGTTGGACGCGGTCATTGATGGTTAGCAAGCCCGTTTGGTAACTCGCCATCTTGCCAAGGTGATGCGGTTGCCCCTTGGTTTGATCTCCGCGACCCATGACGAACAAGGCACGAAGAAATACAATGCTTCCGTTAGACTCTCGCTCGTTTACGCCAGGAATTCTTTTTTTCTAAATGAACGAGACGGTGACTTGTATACATATTTAATCCGATAGGAAATATCCCCTCGGCTATAGTCAAGAACTAGGCTAGACAAACAAAATAATTAGGTGATATACCAACAGACAAGTAGATAATCGTTCCAAGCAATCAGGTGGCGTGAACGCCCCAGCGCTTAGTGCCTCATCACGGCTGCCTGGCACGTCGGACACATACTATTGATGTTTGGAGCTACGAGAAGGGGGATGAGGGAAATGAATTAGCCAGGGAGCCGGACGTACAATACTGTTGTGGATACTGTCGGCTAATAGGTAGCGACGGAATGGAAGCCATGATCCCAGTTAGCGACCAAGCGACCCGAGAGGGGGCGGCTGCACGCACTATTGCCAGCAAGTCTGCTTGCAGCTTGGAGCGACGCAGTCGCGCGGGTGGTTCGGGCTGAACTTGCAATTGCGATTCTCGCAGACGATCTGTCGCGCGCGGGGGGGGGGTCAGCGACGCACGAACGTGCGCGTGAGTGGAGCGACGAACGAGTTCTTCGGGCTGCGTCGGGAGATCAGTTCAGGTCGGGCGAACGTGGACGGGGAGGAGGCGCTCTCGTACCAAGGTGAAGGCGTGGCCGCACGCCAGGTAGACGTTGCGAACGCTAGACGGGCGGGAGGGGGCGTATGAGTGGCGCGATGGTGGCGACCGCCACTCGCACTCACTGTCTCCAGCGGCACATTGTCGATCGGGGAGGCACGTCAAATGAGCAAGAGGCTGTGTATGAGCTGTCGAGGAAGCGACGAGGGAGGAACGCGATGGCGAGGAGAGCAATGGGGTATGAATAGGGTCGCTCACCGCGGCCTTTTATGCTCCGAGCGATGCATATGCGATCGTCAATCGGACGACCGTGAAGGACCAACAGGGATACCATAGAACACGTTAGGGTTTAACGCAGTACGCCGCCACATCCTCGTAAAACGAGAAATAGGTTGCGCAGCCGCGTCCATAACGAGAATTTAGTGGATGCCGTGCGTCATTTGATAGGGTTTTCCCAGGAGCTTGTCGTCGAGAAAGACTAATCGGATAAGGGATAAAAACGAATCATTCAATCCAACAGGAATGCGGGTTGTTAGACCGGAACGAGTCTGGTCACACGAAACCTGTCGCTCGGCGCTTGTCACCGATTTTGGATAAATGAGGACTGTCAGAGTGGGTTTAACCGTTACAACACCTGATTGAACGAGTGCCCTGGAGCACAATTTTGAGGGCGAGGTAAGCAGCGAAATGAATTTTGAAATTGTCACTGTATGAGGGGCGGCTCAAAGTCGTAACCCTGGCTGTCAGGCCCGTGCATGCCCCTGTATATGACTGTAACGGGTCCGGAAGATGGGGGAGATGATGCGTGCCATAACGATATTAACGGGGAACTTTCCGGGAGTCGCCACGGTCCGCGTTGATTGGACAAATGAAACGACAAACATTTAATGGAACAAATGGTCGTCAAGCTTGGCTAGGTTTCAGGCTTGTGATCGTCTATCGCCACAGGCATTGTGAGCAGCTGACCTAATCACACGGATCTGGTATGTAGTGTGCGCATGACTCCCAGGCTCTCACCATCATCACGTTCGTAGCGCGCTGCAGCAGTGGACGGATGCCAGTGACAGAATCAAATCAGACATCTGCAGTGCCTATATCTGTCTCGAAGAAGAAGGCGAAAATTTTCTACGAACATGGCAAAGTAAGCCGCGCATTCGAAGCACTCGCCTCTTCTTGATGACCGGAACTTGCTTGCTCCCATGTTCACAGGATGCGTTGGCGCTCGCGCTTTCGGTAGCTAATATGCAGGAAGAAAATGCGTTACGGAAGGCTGAGAAACACCGTCGGCCGCAGGTGACTGAAGCCCCGGGTAATTTCAGTTGAAAAGCAATTCGCTCACCATCGTTACACAGGGTGCCGAGTCTCGCCCTGAACAGAAGAACCGAGATCATGCGAGCGGCAAGAGAAAGCGACTGGTAAATCTCCGGGTGGTGAATTACGATTGCACTTATTTCGCCTTTATTTCCAGGAGGAAGCAAAGATCATGATCGCAAAACGACGCGCAGACGCAAAGAAGGAGAAGGCGAGATCCCGAAAGGAGTCCAAGAGTCGGCTGCGTGAAGGCGATGATGTCGAAGTAACCGCACCGGAAAGCAACGGGGGCGCCGCGCCTCGGAAAAGAGTGTCGTTTGCTTGAATTACCGATACATCAGTCCTCGCGCTCCGAGCAGTCGAGCATGATGCGGCGGTGAGCGATCTGATCGCAATTTGACCGCTGTCCCACCAGGGCGTCCCACTGCTCGGAACTTGGAGAGCGAATTGCTCGAATAACCAGATACAATACCTGCCCGATGCGCGTAGTTCGGCGAATTCAGCCGCTGTCATGGCGATCAACCGCCACTGCTAACCTGCTGCCTAGAGATCAACACAACGTGGGATGTAACGTGATGTATTGTCCGGGTGTAAGCTACGGTTTCGCCAGACCGGGGAATCGTATGTCATGACGGACTAATCTAGCTGGGAGCATTTTGTGTCCAAGGGCTTAGATAAGCTCTCATGCTGTATTACGTAATAAGGTGCCGAACGCAGTTCCGAACGAAGTCGTTGTGCAGCCCTTGTCATCGATTGTTAGTCCACACTTTGTCCAGGTACGTTCTCAGTCGGTTTCCTGTCGCATTTCCCGCCAAATTTTGCTTGACATCGCCGCGTTTTGATAAGGTTCATGTTACATATTCCCAGAGACGCCCAATGTCTCTTTTCACTCCCGTTTTTCCGTCCTTTCATGAATCCAACACCTCGCGGAAGGGTCCACCTGAGAACACCTTGACGGTGGGCCCTGAAAAACAAGAATGCTATGTCGATTTCTTACGCGATCTTCACATCTTCCTCTCCAAGCAGAGCGACGTGTTGTCTCCCCCCTCTCGTCCAGGTTCCCCCGTGCTTGACCATCGCGTCCAGAAACTGAGGGACCAGATCCAGACTGTTTTCAATGCGACAGAAGGCGACACGTCGAGCGGGAAGTGGACCCGTGTCAGCCAAACCTTGAAATTGGGATGCGTCAGGGGAAGGCATTGGTCCGTAGACCGAGTTGCTTCGTGCGCACCCGAAGAAGACACGACATGGATATTACCAGAACAAGAATCTGAGTGGTTTGAGTGGGAGAAGAGGAGGGAGGAGAACAGACGGTTTAAGGGAAAGACGAACGTCGCTCAACAGCTCGGCACAACCACTTCTGCCACTCCCAGCTCGCATGAAGGCCACCGTGCGAGCTCGGTTCGACCGTACAACGTGGCGCGCGAACAACGCCTTCGGGCTGTCTCCCCTACTACCTTGCGCACCGCCAAGGAGAAGGTCAGAAAGTGGCAAGTGTCTGTGGCTTCCGAGGCATGTCATGATTCGACGCGCACCACTTCACCCCTCTCAACTACGGCGGACGTCGAAAAGATCGTGATTGAAAAACCGCACCGCAGCCGCACCCTTGATTTTGCAGTCGTAAAGCCAGCAGCACGATCGATAATCGGCAAGAGGGGGAAAGCTCCCTTGTCGCGCCCAGGGATCCGGGGTGGTTCTGCACCAATGCCTTCACGAAAGTCGAAATCGAGTACGCCCTCGGGAGCAGGCGATGCCCCGCGTGTACAAATGCCTATCAATCTTGACGCAACTGGTTCCAAGCAGCCCCCGACCTCCTCCCCCGTAAAGGGTGACTCACCCAAAATCGCAGACATACCAGAAACGGTGAGAAAGCCCGGTCGCGCTATTTGAATTGTCTGACATCCTCTGTAGCCGTACCTCCCACCGTCGTTCCCAGTACATCTAAAGACGTCGACGCCTCTACCTGATTCTGCGCCTGATTCTGCGCTGGTTATTCGTGCAAAGCCATCGCCGATTTTGCCCATCCCTGCATCGTCGTTGGTGCCCCCGCCATCACTATCTGCAACTCCTCCCAACGAAAGCAAGCTCATCGTAGCGGAGCTCCACGCTGCCAACGTGTCGTCTCGCCTACTGTCACAACCGCCACAGATTGACACCTTCAAGCCAGGGAAAAGAGCTCGATCACCCTCCGCATCCCTGGATCAAAAGCCGAATGACCGTTCGGCTACCCCTCCGGTTAAGAGGTTACGGAGCCAATCTCGGAATTGTTCCACACCGCCCGATAGATTTTTCAAGCCAATGTCGCCCAAACGGGGTTTGGACATGGTACCTTACCCTCTGGGTGGTGCACGAGATCCGAGCCCTGGCTCGGCACCATCCAATCCACACGGCGTAGACACGGTTGGGATGGCATCAGGCGTACCCTTGACTCCCGGCAAAAATGTTCAGCCTCTCACAGGGACTGAGGTCCACAATTTTCCTGAGAAAATTCCGTCGCCGACAAAGTCTGTCAAGTCATACTTTTCTGCGCCGGATTCGGATCATGATGATTCGCCACTGAAAGCCAACTTGCTGCTCGAATCCCCGGTCAGTCCGATGCTTTCGTATGCACAGAACGCGAGTGGCTTCCTCCCTCAAATTACGTCCACTCAAGTAGGCAAGGGATCTCCTAGCGCTGATCGGACCAGCAACGGCTTCGGAATGGGCTTCAGTTCTCAGTTTGACGTCGAGAGACACGTGGATCGTGTCAGCGAGTTGTTGGAAAAAGACGTCGATCTCGACGGGTGGATGCGGGACGTTCGGACGATGGAAATGAGCCAAGATTAATGGGATCCAGAAAGCGGCACGTGTAGTTCTATTTGGGAGTTAACAATAGCGCTGGAAGGACCGAACAAGGCAATGTGAAAGCAAGTGCGGCCTCGAGGCAGAGGCTGGACGCGCTATAGTGGTCACGTGATTTCCGTACTCGTTCGATATCAGCGCGTGTTGCAGACAGGTCGAAACGACCACCGACAACTCGTCGTCGTCGCTCATGGCGAGCCGGAGGGACCCGCGGGCGTCCTTGAACGCCAGGCAAAACGACGCCCTCACAGAATTCGAAAACTGTGAGTCTCATCGTCCCTGGCCGTGCGTGGGTGTTCACCTTGTGGCAGTCAAGAAGAAATTCCTGCTCGCAAACAAGCATATCACCAAGTGCGCCCACACTTCGTTTATAGGCCAGACTCTAAACCCTATGTCTTGATCTTAGGCTCAACTCCACCCTGAGCGTACGTATTGAAGAACTCCAGACCGAGATATCTACCCTGTATGTCGAGAATCTACGTCTTCGCGCTTCCGAGATTGCGCTTGCTGCACAGCTCAAGAAGGAGCAAGAGAAGTCGAAGAAAATTCTCGCGGATGCGGAAGCTGTGGTACGCCTCCATTACGCCCTGTGGCATGTCGTTCGGCTTCTCAAGACTCATCCTACTCCGTCCAGACCTCGAATCTCGCGAAACATCTCGGTTTCCTACGACAGTCGCTCAAAGTCGCCCCCAGCGTACCTTCCCCCACGCTGGAATCCAAACCGCCCCCCAAGGCCCGCCGGCCCGCGTTGGATCCCAACACATCCCCGCAAATACCACGACTTTCCCGCGCTCCCAATTTTCCTGGGATCGACGAGGACGACGAGGTAGCGTCGTCCCCCGACCCAAACGAAGACGACGTCGTCTACGTCAACTCGTCGGCGCGTCGGCGAGCCAAGCAGTTGTCTCGCCTAGCGTTGCCACCTCGGCCGGCGTCCCCTCCGCCCTTGCCCACGCCACTTCGCATCGACTTGTTGGGGCGCGAGTCGTCCACGAAACGGAAACCGAGCCGGAGGCAGAGTGGGTTGCTTTCCGTCAACACGGACGTCGGCCCATCGACGAGATCAGAGAAACTTGAGGGTCCAATACATCCGAGAGCCGCTAGCCCTGCTTTGGGGTCGCCGGAGCGTAGGAATGCGGGGTTGGCTGAGGATGATGAAGAAAGACAGGTCGATGAGATAATCTGCTCAGGATCGGATCCGATAGAGGAACTGGATTTCGCGGCCCGGGCAAGGAAGGAGAGGAAGGAAAAGAAATTGAAGCTGGCGCAGTCGAACGTTATTTATGAAGATTCTGACGTCGAGACGGTGAGAGTGAAGGAGAGAAAGAGACGCAAAGAAGAGGAAGGCTCCGGATTGAAGGATGTCACAAACTCGCCTAGAAGCCGTACTACTCTCCCGCCACTGGATACCCACCCATCTGGTACGTGTACCTGTCTTCTCTCGGTTCTGAGTCATCTGACACTTATTTCGTAAAATAAGATCGAGATCGACAGTGCACGTCGGAGACTGATGCCCCGACTTCTGCTGCAACTTCTGTCACATCTCGAGCCTTCCTATCGACACCCGCGACCACGCCAATCACTACACCCCAGGTTTCCCAATTACCGACACCCCGCACTTCAAGTCCCGTCCCTCCGGTGGTTACATCCGCCTCCGAATCCGAAGCACCTGGCCGCGAACGGCGAGTCCGCAAAAGTATCAATTACGCCGAACCCAAACTCAACACGTGAGTTCGAACTCCAAGGCGCGAGATCGGCGCACGCTGACGCCTTGAATTCCAGCAAAATGCGCAAGCCCGACCTGGTTCCTCCAGCGCCGACGACGACGACGGCGCCGAAAAAGCGCATCTCGTCGACGACCGTCCATAGCGACGACAACACGGACGGACGATCGTCGTTGGACGGTCTTCCCAGGCGTCCGGTCTCCCCGCTCCAGCCCCCCGCTCCCAGACCGTCGGCGGCGACGGCGACTTCGTTGACGAGCGGCCCGTCTGTCAAGCGCAAGAAGTCGCGACCGTTTGTACCCGTCGACGACGACGACGAGAGCGACGGTATGCAAGCGGATGGCGAATACGGCAACGGCCCCTTGAACGGCTGGGTCAACACGGACGGCCGACGGCGAAGTGCCCAGAGTGGTACGGCGCGGGGCAGCAGCAGCCTTCGTAGAGTGCTCGAAGCGGACGATGCGCGACGACACAGCCTTGCCATATGACCTACATGGACCCATGACCCCGTTCCTCGAGCTTTCGTACTAGGCTTATTCTATACTATTGACGACATGAACCAAGAGCCGATCAAGTACAATGTGGATACCGAAACTCAACCATATCATGTAATTATACGTCGATTTCTCTTGTCTCTTGTTTCTCCTTCTTCCAACATCCGTGACGAATTTTTACGACGTAATTACAATGTTATTCCAGCAATACTTAATATTCACATGTTTCGGTTGTCTTTGCACCTTGCTGACCATTGAAACGACTGCGAACGCAAGGACCGTGTCATCAAAAATAGGCCTAGTCGCATTGATCAGAAATTTCGCGCTTCTACAGCACGCCAGTAGGGCAGTGCTCACCGCGGCGTTTGGGGGGCTCGCTGCGCCACCAATGCTGCCCAGGGAGGATGAGTGGACGGGTTCTACACTGCAAGGTGTCCCGCACGCACATGTTCAACGGCCAAGACGAGAAGAAGAAAGTATATCTCCCCGTCTCCTTGCACACCTGCGACAGCGCTTCGAGGTCAAAGAGTTCACCTTCAGGGACGGCGATGAGCCAACGGGGCCACCCCAGAGTCAGGAAGGAATGGACGCTCGCCTATGGGCATCCCCCACAAGCTGGCGACGTGGACGGCCGATCGGTGTTCAACGTGGGTCTGCGCGACGGGAGGTCGTCGCTACTCACCCGAGGATCGTCTAGACGATGGGGGGACGACGGTCAGCCTAGCGCGAACGAGGACGCACGTCTGACGGACCTGGTGAAGCGATGGCACGCCTTCAGGCGACGGCCAACGCTGTTCGTTGACGTCGTCAGTCACGCGATGCCTCGACGGGCATGTGCCCTATGTACCTCGATGGCGGGTTGGTCCGACGCGACGGCAGCAAAGTGGTTGTTCCTATGCGATCGTGGATCAGTCCCCTCTCGTCCCCCGGAGCAAGCTCGACGCGCGGCGTACCACAAGAAGCGTTTCACGTCTTCGCTCTGCTCGATGCCAGCGCTTCGAGGACGTGAACGCCAGTCAGCGAACACCGCAAGGCGGCGAAAAAGAAGAAACAGGGTTCAAACGCGACGCACAATAACCATGCATCGGGCCCCGCGTCGCGCAAAGCCGCCTTGGCGTCGCTCGGGGTCGCGTAATACTTTTGAGCTATGGACATGCAGACAGGACGTACCCTGGAAGGGAAATTAATCGGCCTATATATAAACCCACCACGTCAGTCGACAGACCGCATGCGTCACCATTCTGTTGTCCGGTGGAACGACATACCAATTCAACGAGACCGTCCTCCCAGAGCTATGATCCATCCGCCGTCCAAGCACCGTCAGAACGCGATTCGCACCAAGATCGTCACGATAAATCGCACCGTATTTCTTCACGTGCAGTCCTCTGCACCACGTCCTCAGTCAACAGGTTAACCGTTCCCAGCTGGTCATCTTTGCCCCATACATTCCAAGCGCAGCCGCTGAACTGATGAAATTTAGGGAGCTCATCGAACGTTGGAAGCACCTTGGATGCGGTTTCGTTCGCCTTTGTGTCCTGACACTCGTCTTCGACAGTCTTATCGATTGGAGTTGCGAGGACCGTGGGAGGCGCAGGTTGTTCCTTCTTACCGCCCTTCACAGAGAACATGCGCTTTACAACGGATGTCATTGGAAAGCAAGAGAAAAGGACGAGTTACTGTAACCGTTTACTTAGATTAGAATACACTTATATAGTACTCAGTGACCACCTCCACAGCCGCCCAACCGACGGTCGCCTGGGAAGAGTGGAGTATCTCAGCTTCTGAAGACCTGTCAAATTGAATCGAAGACGAGGTTATAAATACAGTACTGATACTACTAGAACTATTAGGCAATACGCGGTATTCTCATCCTCTGATAAAGGGATGGAGGAGTGCTTCCTTGGGCGTTAGTCTACGCGATGGGTCGAGGCTAAGACATTTGTCTAGAAGGTCGATGAAAGAGAGTAAGAGTTTCATTTCGTCATCTTTCATCTTGACCGACGAGGGAGGCATAAGGCGGGAACGAAGATCCCTGGAAGGCTTTGACACATGGACCTTGCGTACAACATTCTAATAAAAGAGACGTCAAATGTCTTGACACCATCGCAACCAAGGTTTGCAAGTACTCACGGCCCCTGTCACGCGGTCCGTTTCTACGCTCTCAAAGCCACCTTGTTCATCGAAGTACATCTCACCAAATTTAGCCTTCTTGATCATTTTGGCATTGAATCGACCCTTTAACTCCATCATGAGTAAAAGCATTTGATTATTTGAGCGCCCAGGGAAAAGGATTTTGCCAGTGTATAGTTCGTAAAGCGTGCACCCAATTGACCAGACATCCAGTGCTGGATCATATGGGGCTCCGAGGACTAGAAAAATATAGGTTAGGCTCGGAATCCAATCATTTCAAGTTAGATAGACATACTGATTTCGGGGGCGCGGTAGAAGCGACTGACTAGGTAAGGGGTGATATCATTCTCAGAGGCATCGGACGCTGAGCCCAAGTCACACAGCTTTAGGAGCGTTTTTTGCTCATTTACCTGTAAGATGTTATATAACGTGCGGACAGATGAGGCCTGGCAGAACATACCAATATATTATCAGGCTTGATATCGGCATGCATGATGTTAGTTTTCTTGAGCAAGCTCAGGGAAAGGAAGAGCTGGTGTGTATAAGCTCTTACGGCCTTGATATTCAGGCCAACATCCTTGCCAAAGCGTTTGACAACGTCCCTGAGGTTCATACTGTTTAAAGATGTCAGGAACGAGAGACGTGGTCATCGCACAATAACAAACCTCATCGACTCAAAGACGAGGCACAGATGCCCACGATGTTCAAACGTTCTTTCTAAGCGAACAATATGCTTTTTGTCATCCGGATCGGCTTGTTTCAATTTATTCAAAATCTGGGCCTCTTTCAGTCCAGCACGATACCTGTAATTCCATCAACGGTGAGACCAAACGAATTCCCGTGAGACGTACATGGATTCTTGGCTCCTGATGATCTTGATTGCGACCTCTTTACTACCCTCGCCAGCGTCTTGAAGAACGCGGGCTCTAACAACATTTGCAAACATTCCTTTTCCGAGAGACGAGAAAACTTGATAACGACCGCCGTCTAGTTGCTCACCGAGGATGACTTGATAGTAGCCCTCCGGATCTGATGCGGAATCCAGGGTTGTCGTGATCAGCGCCGGAGCAGCTGGTTTCTGCAAAGCAGCGTGAGGAAACATTTGAAGTACCAAGGAACGAGCAACGTACAACGGCTTTCTTGACTTTCTTGATCTTTTTCTTCTTTTCCGAAGCTGCTATTGCAAACATGTCGTCGACATACTCTTCCTCTTCCTCCTCTACTTCTTCGATATCGACAGACATCGGTTCGCCGTTGAATGCTCGGATACGTGCATCTTCACGACGGTCCAAGCTAGGATCATAATCAGCAGCAGAGATCTGTTCACCAGCTCCATCCTGTGCTAGCGCATTTGTACGAGCTTTCTCCTCATCTTCGTCCTTGACTAGTTCAAAAGCCCCCGACTCCGGCACTGGGGACACAGAATCTCGTTTACCTTATGACACGAGGGAACGGTCGTCAGGCGAGGTCTTGCTTGCTTAATCGCAAATCACTTACTCGTAGATCCATTTCGAGGCCTTGCCACCGACGCTCCCGAAGCAACAGGAGCGCCGATCGCACTGTGGGGCTGAGATGGTAGATCAGAAATGGAGGAAACGGGCTGAGGCGGTTGTACCGCACTGCTTGGTGGTCCCGGGCTTGGACTGACGCTCTGTATGTTGCTCGCAATTCCAGTATACTTTGCGAGGATAGCCTGTCTCCGAGCACGTCGTGCTGCGCGCGTGGCTTCCTCGGATGGTACGACGTCCATCTCAAGCTCGAGTTCGGGTTCTGATTCGAGCCGGGAAGATTGTAGCGGCTCTGCTGTAGGTAGTTCTGTCGGCATTCGGTCTGACGGAGTTTGAGAACGCTGTCTAGGCGTCGTGTGGGGTGATATCCTAGAATCCATGAACAGATAATACGACGACGACAAGAATAATCACTTACTCGCCTTCTTCCCTGTCAGAGTCAGCCCTCTGCGGAGGCGGTGGTGGACGTCCGTTCGAGACAGCAAACA
>JBBPSZ010000129.1:0-17118 GCA_038093835.1 Strobilomyces confusus
CATGCTGAGATTTTCCTCTATAAGATTGTACAGTGGACGTTCAAAAATGACGGAAGGCCATTCAGGACGAAAGACTGGGAGCGACTGCCCAGAATTGGTGTGTAACGCTCGTGTCCTTCGGTACTTATTTTAATACTGATTTCGCTCAGCCGAAGGCAACCCACATCCTGATAAAATTGGCGCGTTTGGCGTCGGTAAGTTCGTACCTACTTCATAGTCACATGAGACAATATTGGCAGGTTTCTACACCTTGTTTTCTGTGACGGAAAATCCCTGCGTCTCCTCTGGAGGTACGTGGTTTGTTTGTTTGTAGACCGTGGTGATTAACACGGTCTCAGGTCGCGAAATGCGCTTTTACTGGAAGGACAATGACAGCCAGGTATCGAAATCACCCGATCGATAGAAACAAAAGGTCCTTACTCAGACGCTAGCTTTATGCCCGCAGTTGTATCCTTCAATCAGATGGAACGCCGGACCGTTGGACGACGTTTGCGATGCCACTCAGAGACCCTGGTCCGATACCCCGTCTATTGGACTTCATGCAGTTTCTTGCGTCATCAATCACTTTCACGGTAAATCTGAAGACCGTGGCTGTTTACCATGATGGGCATCGCGTCGGGTACATCAAAAAGTCACAAGAGCCCTCTCAAACCGTCAACGTACCCAACGAGATAAAACGGTCTAGCCCCGAGAATATCATGTCCGTGAAAGGGGCTCAGTGTTATCGTGAGCGTGCTCATATCGTATCATGCCAATCCTCATTGTGCAATAACTAGGTATGGCGATCGAAACGGAGATCACGTCAATGTACGCTCGCTCCGAAGCAAGGAACCCATCCGCGGAAACATCCGCATCTCGGGTGGATCTCACGGTGTTTAGCGCCGAGGTGAACGTCATGGTCGATGAAAAAATTTCTGGGGAACTACAACGGTGTATGAAGAAGAAGCCACCATCACGGTTAAAATACAGCTTGATCTATGTAGGTTGTCACGTCAGTTCCGCTTCTCAAAGCATGCTTATCAGCGGCGCTAAGACTGGGAAAGACGAATATGATCGTAACTCCAAAGAGAAGCAGGACCACCGTAATGAAGAGGAGGCTGTCGCTATTTTCCAGGGTTTGCGTGCAGACCTAGAAGGGTGCGTCGTAGCCTGTAGCCTTCGAATGCCTTCATCTAAACGTTAGTATACAACAGGGCCAAGCACACGCGTATATTCATCGTTTGTCCTCTCTTCGTTAAGTCTCTCGCCTCATCATTGATAACTTCACGTAGGGTCACGCTACTGGACAAACAACAGGCATTGGAGGACACATGGCGTCTCGCTTCATCCCCACTGTCGAGCGCGAAGCGATCGATTTCGTGTAAGCTAAAATACTTCGTTGACGAGTGGCTAATCACGCGATGCCTGGCACTTAGTGATAGCTATGTTTCCGGTGAGTCCTTCGGGTGGGCCAGGACGCAGTCTGATTGCTTGTTAGTCTGGAATAAAGAACTCTTATACGTTGGAGGTCTCTTATGTCGTGCCGTCTACGAGCTAGAGCTCTCTGACATCCAACGCCTATGGGAAGATGCTGCTACAGGCACCAAAAATGCTAAACCTTCGTCCGAGTCCCAGGATCATCTTCACTCCCGCTTCCTTCACCTCCTGAAATTCTTCGCCTTCCACCACTCAACGCCTTCGACAAAAGTCTCTGAGATAGTACACAGTTCGTTCTACGCATGCTCCGATAGACCCTTACAGCTACTCTCGTCAATTGGCGTTCGCGCGGCTCCCAGTATCAAAGTGTATGACCGACATGTTGCCAAATTCCTTGAAACCCTCCCGATGCTCCCAGAACGTGTTGGTCTGGAAGCTGCTCGCAATATTACTGCCCTACCAGAGTCACAGAAGATATTGCAGGTAACAGTCCAAGAGGTCCTGCAAGCCCTGCATGGATATCCCATAAACGAAAAACAGTTGGTTTCCTGTCTTGAATGGTGGTTTGGATTGAGGAAAAACGACTCAGGCTTGGATGCGACCGAGTTACTACCCGCCATTGCTTACACGGATGCTGATGGGAACGTACATTCGTTGTCTCAAAAACGATGCTTCATCGACGGCAAAGATCTCGGAGTCCACATTCCATGCGATGGACCACTCCCGACAACTCTCGTCCCCCTCAACATCAGCAAGCATTTCAAGTCAGAAGAACTTACAACCCTTGGCTGGACGGCGCTCACCATTTTTGACTGGTTCGAGTATATCTCGCGCGCAGACGTCATATCGAAGGATTCAACATACGACTTCACCAAGTCTCCTGATTGGGCAGAACGTGTACTGTATACCCTTTCGCGTGCATGGTCCTCGCCTACGAATGAGATGCGCCGCGCCGTAAGGGTAGTATTTGAAAGTGCCGATTGTATCCCTACATCTCATGGTCTGCATCGCCCGGACAGTTCATATCTTCCCACTGCGAACGACACACTCTTCCGTAGACTCGGTCTACCGGTTGTGGCCTTCACAGATAGGAGCAAAGTAGATGCTGGGCTGAGTAAACTGCTTTCGTTCCTCGGCGTTCGAAAACATATCCCTCTGGACCGTCTTTCCGATCAGTAGGTAAACTTGTTTTATATTAATCTGGTTACTGATTCTGCGCTCAGGATGCTGGACACGGGGGAATGGAGTGTATCTCGTTTCGTCGACTATCTAGTCCGAGACTCTCCTCCACTGACCGAAGAGCAAATATCTAAGTTGAAGTCGTCTCGAATTTTCTTCGGGAAATGTTTCAAGACCGACAAACGTCGTTATTGTGCCAACGAACTCTATCCACCAGTGGAAGCTTTCGATCAACTTGAGTTGCCGGTGATTGACTGGGATCCAGTGTTAAAATGGTCAGATGAATCAGACGGAGGTGCGCAGTACACCTGTGTTACCTAAGCAAAGTACTAGCTCATTGTCCAGCCGAACTGTTGTATCGCTTGGGTCTAAATCCCCACCCACCTCTCCAAGTAATCATCGGGCTTTGTACCTCGCCAAACGCATCACTCGGCAAAACTGCTTTCCGTTACTTTTGCGAGAACTATCGGTCAAATTACTCAGGATGTAATCTAAAGGACTTCGCGTTTGTACCTGCAGAGGACAAGGACGGTACTTGTTTGAAACCTCCAGGAGAGGTAAGTATGTCCCGTATTCCTCTGTCCATTTTCCATCTATGATACCTTGTCGCAGGTGTTTCTTGGTACTCAGTGGAAGGAACTTGGCTTTTCCATTGTACCGAAAGACCTCCTGAAAGTGATTATCAGCGAGCTAGGTATCCGACAACACCCGCCTCCGCCGATGCTCCTTGACTTGCTGGAGAAAACTCGACCAAGCGAACAAACAGCCCGCCGTTGGTACGAATGTTTCTCAGAGTGTATTCAGGGTAAGGAGGCGACTTTCGACTTCTGCCGCCCTAATGTGACCTCAGATTTTACACAACCTCAACTCACCCGACTTTCTGAGCTACAAATAGTACCAACAAGCTCCTCTGGTGCTCTCGACTGGCTGGCTCCTACCCAGTGCTACCTGGGCCAACCGACCGACAAATTTTACTCTGAGCTATTTGTCTTTGTTGACTTTGGGACCAGGGCAAACCACTTTTTGAGTCACTGTGGTTCAATGAAGGAGCCTTCTGTGAAGCATGTCGCAGAGAGTCTAATTGGTGATCCGGACAGGTTCTTCGAACTCGCTGAAAAACATGGAGGGTATGTCGAACAATTTTTTTTGGATGAACATGACGCGAACGGGTACAGTTTCCTGGAGAAGTTGCGTGATCTCGCAACCCGCAAAGCGTATATTCCCAATGAGACTTTGAAACGGATGAGTTCTCTTCGGACTTTGCTTGGTGAGCGTCGAGAGCAAGCCACGGAGAAAGCGGGATGCAAATCTATCAAAACTTTACTTACGCCGAAAGAGATCGTCATCGTCGACGATTCCAGGGACTATGCACTATTTAGGGACACTGTTTTTGTGGCACCCCAGGACGAATTACTTGAACGTATGTACCAAGTTGATAATCATTCGTTGAATTCTACTCACAGGAAATGTCAGGCTTCTATAGCCTGATGGGATGCAGACGGCTGAGTACTGTCATACACGAACGATACGAAGATTCCCCCGAAATCCTTGACGCTCAGGCAGGGAGCGCTTGTTCTGAGGTTCAAAACTTGATTCTCGAGCGACTCCCATTATTCCTGCGAAAGTGCTCCAACTCTCCCTATGACGAGACACGTGTTCCTCGCTCTAATAATTTCAGTGTTATGTTCTGTGAGAGGTTACGTGTCCACAAAACTCTCACCATCGGGGACGACAACACATCGCGGGAGCAAGACCTCTGGGCCACCACAAAGCATGACAAAGATAAAGGGAAGATAGAGCTATGGTTATCGCGACATGTGAAGCAAGACATGTACGAGTGAGTGTAAAAACTCTTTTTACGGGGGATATCTAACAACTTACACTCGTCAAGCCTTGCTGCATCCCTATGTCGGCTTCTATTCGGAACGGTCAATATCAATGACACACTGCTTCTGGGAACCATGCTTTCCGACCTGGAGCTTTTGAAACGAGCAGGGTTCAATGGTCTGTTCCGTATTTCCACCCCGAGAGAAAGTAACCGACCTTGTTTTGCATCCTCAAGTTGACCAGTTCTCTGAGCAGCAAGCACCTGAGGACAGGTCCGCTCAAGTCGGCGCGATCATGAACGTCGATCCTTGCTCTTCGTCGAATCTCACAGTCAATCAAGGTTCTCCCTCGTACTCGACATTCGGGTATATCCGCCACTCTATTATAGACACTTTGGATGGCGCTCGTAGCGCAGCATACCGCATGGTCAAAGGAGGACTTACCTCAACCACACAACCATCGGCCACGTCCGACAGTACCACTTCTTTTCTGCCTCTGCGGTAAGACTCGTGATCAGGATCTGTCGTCTCCTACTGAAACCTATCCAGCACCCCGTGTCGGGTCGTCAGCCAGGATGTCATACGTGAGCTACTATAACCCTCCCGGTGACGACGACTTCTGACGTGTCGGCAGGAGACGCTGTGAGTTTGGCAATTGAGGCGAGCAATTCGAAAGGCAGCCACTTGCTTGATGACAAAGAGGACAAGCTCCGATTCCTCGGGCACCAGTCTTGCAATGATTTCAGTCAGATCAAGCAATTTCAGTCTATCGGTAGGTTTTCGCGGTTGCCATTTTCGATCTCTGTTACTCAGCTACTCCGTCACTAGGGATATGTGAAGGCTTGGAATTACATGTGGCCGAAGGTGATTCCTCGTCTCTCCACCTTGGTGACATGTTGGCTAACGAGACGGTAACGTGTGCCTTTAGGCTTGCCCGATATCGATACGTTCGCTGCGGCCAGGCAGAATCCGCTGATCCGTTTTGTACGCATTATCACTCCCGTTGCCTCTGCACATAAACTTTCAATACGATCTTTGCACGTCTTCTATGACGCTGGTGACGGTCCCATCGCATGTAATTGGGAAAGAGACATATACCTTAATCTGCGATATTTCGAGGCATGGCGTGAGCATAACCCCCTCAACTGCTCGAGTAGCGACCTGGCTGATAACATCCGGTAGATGACGAGGACGTAAAGAATGGTCGCCTCCGGCGAGCCCAGCTATCATGGTGTGTCTCGTACCATCCTTCTCATGACTAACCTGACCTTTGACCCCAGGTTCTTCATCGTTGCTCACGAGGTCGCCCACAACCTCATCCCTTCGCACGATTCTGCACACGAGTTTTGGTTTTCGGCGATCTGCGAAGCGAACATAAGTGATCTTTTCGCGGCCTCGGGCTCAGCGTCAGACTCGGATCTATGATCCCAAGAGAAGCGATTTATTTCAGTGCCTGCATACATAGAAGTCCTTACACATTGTTCTTCTGTTCTTGTACCTAGTATGCGCGCATATGAATGCAGGCTACGCTGTCGGTTCATCCAATATACAACCATTTCTGGAAACATGCACCAGTGCTGATGCACATCGCTCGTCATGCTGGGTAGGTTAGACTCGGAGGAGTGGTATGGTGGTGGGACGTGGAACGTGTCATTGCCAGCGCTGGGGCATCCCTAAGCAAAAATAATTGAACCATGGCGTTTGCGGAGTTGCCCGTGAAGTCGTAAAGATTACCAAGGGATGTCACGTTGCGGCCTCAGTGCACAGTGCATGCATGAATGGTACCGAAATGTCGCAACGGAAAGAACTAGAAAATAAGACGAGATTACGCGCACTTTCTGGTCTTGAACTTCACATAGCGGTCTCGAGTGACTCAAGGACAAGCCGTTGTGAGACTAGAGAGAAACGACTCATTGCCCACCGTGACGCTCAGCAACCTCGCTGTCAGACTGCAACACGCCAGGAAAGGGACGAAGTTGACGTACCTATCGAGTTCAGCGTAGTAAATGAGGTCGGTAGGTCATGTCATAATTCGTGACTATTGTCGAACTCACTCCAATGGACTCCATCGCATCATACGGAGGGAGCTCTCGGAGGAGCTCGTTCGACTTATTTTGATGAGCAAGTAGCTGTCGCCTGAACTCAGCATGTAAACAATACCAAATATGTAGAACGCCTGCCAACCGACCACTGGTGACGCAAGTGCTGTATCGTCAAACCATGCTCAGTTACTTCCTATTGGCGTTTGTGGCGTACCTCTCGTTTGTAACGATTTTCAGGCGACGGAACAAAGCAGGTAATACGATGATTATTTTTATTGTGAATACCGCTTGACTCGGTATCTCCCATGTAGTGCGAGAACGACCTCGGAACAATAAGCTAAGCAATGTCGAGTCCTCACGAGATGTGCTCAGAGTTCACGACGGAGCATCTGAAGGTGAGTAGGAACACTTCTATCATCTTCCACATGTTGCTGTCGTCGTTGACCAGCTGCGCAGATATTCTATGCGAAATTACTGGCAACGGCGACCAGATATCATCCCTCGTGTTCCTTCCTGATGGGAGGCGGCTGGCGAGCGCTTGCAAGAATGACTGCATCATCCGAATATGGAGCACAGATCATGGCCGGGAGGTAGGGCCTCCGATTGACCTCGGTGTCGCAGTGAGTTCCATAGCAGTGTCGGGGGACGGAAAGTGGGTTATCAGTGGTGGCATCGATGGAAAGGTGGCCATTTGGAACACAACTAGCCGTCAGCAAGATGGCAGATCAAGCGAGTCTCACGAGCTGAAGGTTACAGCATTGGATGTATCACCAGATTCGTTACGCGTCGTCAGCGGGTCAGACGATGGAATAGTCATGGTCTGGCGCATCGACTCGCAACCTGCACTCCATCTTGATTTATCCCCCATGAGACATCAAGACTCGTCACCAGTCTCATCCGTCAAGTTCTCACCGGCCGGTGGTCGTATCGCGTTAAGCTATATTTGTTCTGGTCATTACGCGATCTGCATTTGGCATAGTTGGACTGGGCATCAACTAACGTCGATCCCAACTGACGGCCAACCAATGCGTTCACTCGCTTGGGCCAGTGATGGACACCAGCTGTTCGTCGGGGGACCCCATGGTTCGATCAGATGTTTCGACGTTAGGACTCAGAGGCGCTTAGTGAAGTCGGAAAACTTCCAGTCCGACGTCATTACCTCTCTCTACGTTTCGAACTCTGGCCAGTTTCTCATCTCTGCCTCTGCCTCCAGCCGGGCCGTTGACATATGGGACATACGCGACATTTCCTCGTTCAAGCGCCTTCATTCCTACCGGCGCTCTGAAGTGCTTAGCATGGCCATCTCGCCTAACGAGCTTGAACTTATTCATGGAGGAAAGGATAAGAAAATCTATGGACGAGACCTTTCGAAGGTCCTCAAAACATCCTCTTTTTACCATGTGAGTACATATCTACTATCCTCCCAAGAATATCATTTTCATCTCTACAGCATCTCACCTTCTTGAAAAGTTCGTCTGAACCCGTAAGTCCGAGTCCCCTCAAATGCGGTTGATTTATACACCCCAATCATAGTTCATGTGTATTAGTCACGCGGCACTTGAGTCGTGGACAGATAAGAAATTAGACGAAACTGAGGAAATCTTATCAGATGAAATTACCGACGAACGTCGCCAAGATCTCGCCCACTATGCACGTGCTAATCGGTCTCTTGTCCGGACACGCTTACGAAAATGGGATGAAGCATTGGAGGACGTGAAAACTGTCCTGGTAACTCGCATTGCCTTTTCTGGAGCCTGCACTGATACAGAACGATAGCACAATGGTCGAAATCTGCCCATAGTTTATATTGCGAACGGTATCGCACTATGCGAACAGGGAAGGCGCGAAGAAGCAGAGTGTACTCTCGACACAGCACTTCGTGATAATGATGGTGACACTAAAAGCCTTGTTGAGCGTGTCAAGGTAGGTTTTCCAGCCTGGAGATGTCGGTTCCTCATGCATTATGTAATCTAGTTCATCATCCTTTCCGAGGCCGAGCACCTGGATGCATTACGTCGTGAGATTGAACCCCCGAGTCTTTTCCAGGACATAGACATATGCCCATTGACGAAGGTGAGTCTCGTGCGAGAGGCCTTGAAATGTGCTTAACTGTAATTCTACAGGCACAAAGGCTGGTTCGCTTTGCTGAACTCCGCTTGAAGAAAGGGGACTATGACATGGCCTTGCAGCTTTTGTCAAGAGCGCCGGACCTTGACCAGTTCCTTGACGTACCAGAAGCAAAAGCCATCTCCCTGGTAAGGACTTAGTGAAGTGTTAGCCATAAGTATTGACGCGCTTTCAAGATTTTCGGCTGGAATGTTCACGATTTACAATCCATGATCTACTACCTTACATTTCAAGCTTTGGCTGCCTCTGGCTGCATAAAAGAAGCAATAAGATCACTCTACGCAAACGAGATTAACATGGATGAAGACGTTGAAACAAGGAAGGCGGTCCTCGGCTTGTTATGTGGTATGTGTACGTGGAACTGAATCTTGTTTGCGCGAAATTCATTGTTGCATCAGAGAAGCTTGGTGATAAATTGATGTGCTTTTCGAACTACGATGACGCTATAGCCTGCTATACTAAGGCGCTGGCGCTTTTTCCAGATTCCAGAATGCTTCGTCATATACCCGGTGAGCCAGAATGTTATTAGTTCTTGACACATATATTCAATACTCACTTTCAGATCTTGCAGGATCTCTGGCCATGTTCGACGTTACCAATAGTGCACTCGAGTCAAGGTCGAAGAAGCATGAAGAAATTGCTCTGTACATGGAATTATTGTCTAGCCACCCCCAGAAGATCATTTGTCTTCTTCTCAAGCGCAGCAAGGCGGAGGCAGAGGCAGGGTTTTGGAAGGAAGCATTGAATGATGCCAATGAGGTGACACATTTTGGCGGTCTAGCTTGTCTCTGACATTTGCTGACATACCGTACTCTAGGTAATCCGTCTCGACCCTCTGTGTCCTTGGGGTTATGAACGACGGCGCGCAGCGACGCCCATCAAGCAGAGTCTCGGGAATCAGATTGAGGGGCTTAGTGGTGTTCTCTTAACGATTGAGAGGCAAATTGATCAGGATATATCCCGTGAGCTTATTCTCATATGATCTACTCATTGATTGACTTGATTTCGTTAGAGCTGCGGCAAAACCCAATTTCGAGCGAGGTAGTGATTGACGCGGCAATTCGCCGGACGGCGAATTTCTGCCCACTTGTACTGATTGATGTCAAGACGGGTTTTCTGTGCGATGAAGCCAAGCGAAAGCATATTTTCAAAGAGGACAAGATTTATGGCGAATTACTCTCGTCGACTGCCAGTCATTTGGACATCAAGCACATTGTACAGGTGGTTGCGCGGTTTTTTCGCTATGTTATGTTCTCCCATACGTGGGAAGGGCAAGAACCAACATTCCAATATATCTCCCAGACCCCAGAGAAGTCTGTCTATGCTCTTGACCTATCATTTCGCCTAAATAAAAAGTTACACCAATTCTGCGAGGCAGTGAAGAACGATTGCGAAGGCTACCGATGGTCTTGGAGTGATACGTGTTGTATCGACAAAAATATCGAGGCAGTGTACAAAAAATCGATCCGTTCCATGTACAACTGGTACAAGTGGTCAGCACTGACACTCGTGCTGCTCGCGGACGATTCTGCACTCAAGGATAACAGATGGATGACCCGTGCTTGGACGCTCCAGGAACTCCTCTCGCCCAAGACCATGCGTTTTTATGACCGCAATTGGAAACCATATCGTGGTGATACCAGCACCAATCACAAGAATTCGTCTCACATCCTACGAGAGCTAGCAGAAGCCATCTACGTTGCTCCCGATGATCTTGCAGATTTCTCTCCAGAAACTTTGAGCGTACGGGAGAAGCTGCGCCTAGCCTCAACTCGTAATGCTACTATGGAAGAAGATATTGCTTACTCGTTGATCGGGATATTCAACAGCAACTTGATACCGGAACCGCGTGATGCAGCTATCGCTCTCGGTCTCCTTTTGCAGGAGATCGCTGACCGTTACCAAGAAACTGCGGCATTCGACTGGACCGGAGAACCATCCAGGTTCAATAGCTGTCTTCCTGCTTGTATCTCAGTCTATAGTCAACCGCCATACATAGTGCGATCCGTAGCAGGCGACTACATGGAGAAGCGGGTTACGGAATTGCGCGGCTCGTCTGCACTAGGGCGCGAGGCCAGCAAGCTTTATGGCCAGCTGTCGCAACTGGATCCTCTACTTTTCACAAACCAACGACTTTACCTCCCCTGCATCACGTTCCAAGTCGCTGTTACAGAGTGCAGCGCAACCTCCCAACGCCAAGCCTGTGGTCGAAGGATCGTCTATCTCGCCAAGGGCTCAGCACTTGGTGAAGTGGAATTCACATCTACGAAGACTCTATCGTCGCAGAATAGTTTCGTGCTCGTATATCCTTGGATTCGTGACCTTCTCACCCAAGCTCATTTGCCTGGAGGTGACTGCGACGCTCAGGCATTGAGGTTGCTCGTCCTCCTCGAACAACCGTTCAGAGCACTCTTGCTCGCAAAACACACAGTTCTCAAGGAATACCAGAGAGTCGCCACTGACGATGAAATCCGGGTCCCTGGACGCAAGTTTATGTCCTTGAAGGACATTCACGCTGAGCGATTGGTGATACTGTAAAGCAATGTACGATACACTTCGTCATGACTTCCGGTCGTACACTTTTCTGCGTCGTGTCTTCCATTTCCGAATATCTCTCATGTAGATCCCTTGTTACTGGAACAACATGCACGAGTGATGATGCTGATCAACGCAAAACACGCCACCCTTCCCTAATGACACTTCGAGTCCACAGTGTGGGACACACGTGTATGTTGGCCGAAGGCGAGTTACACGAACCCGCTGTGTATGATTCCTTGATTCGTGTGCAGCGGAAGGGGGCGACTTTGACGAGTGCTCCAAAGTATAGGATCGGAGAACCACTCAGATGAGCGTCGCCGTCCCCGTTCTCTAACCGAGAGGACGAATGTATACTTTGCAACTGCTTTGGTGACGTCCAAGAGAGTGTCTTCGTCGGGACCCCTTCAATGGATTCGATGATATGCCTGACGTGATATCAGTTACAGTGAGGTTGAGGAACGCACAGATGACGGTGGTCAGTGGCAACGTGGACTCGGACAGCGGCTTTGAATTGACTGCTGACCGCTGGCTCAGAGGCTGTCAATTGGCGTCCTCAGACTGCCAATTGGGAGACCCCCCACAAGCTGGCTCGCGCTGAGATGCTGGTCGCGCACCAGAGCCTCAGGTTAGTTGAGCTGAACTTGAAGTTGAAGGTGGCCAATCAGACTGGGCCAGATGCACTTCGCTCGAGGTCGAACTGCCAGTGCCAAAAGCGTCCTAGCCTCGTGTCGCTGTTCCGTGCCACCAGACTAGCCAACAGTGGACACGCAGCCACTGGGAATGCGCTTCAGCGCTTCACACACCAACCACCATGGACGAGTCTCCGCAAAATCTATACGCCAAAAATCTGCAACAACCCTACGGATATCCATTACGGTTTCCAGAGCCAAAGCCCGGCCTTCCATCATCTTACGAAGAACACGGCCTTCAGATCGGAGACGTTGGGTATGTCGACGAAGATGGCATGTTCCAAGTCCTGTTCAACATACGTCTCCCATCGGACCACGAGCTTCACGAAACTAGACGTAGTGACCTTGCTGGCCTCGTCGGAGTAGTCGAGTTGGGCTCGGACGACATCACCCACAAGCACAATGCCTTTCCTATGGACCGTGTAATTTGCCATGGCGTACGGGAATCTCATAGCGACAACATGAATCATTCCCCGAGGTAGGTTTACATTAATACTTAGAATTGTGCAGCAACGCTGACCTGGTATCGAAAGCCCGCCCCGCAAGTTCATGTCAAGCTCTGCCTCTTGCGCCATGCTTGCCCTACCATCGGGTGCTGTGCGCCAAAATCTCAATAAGAGCAGCGAGGAAGAGTTTCGCAAACTGGCGGGGAAATACGCGCTTGGGTGGTGTCGCTTCGCTTGTTGTAACTCCCTCTACCTGATTACCGGGTTTTATAAAACAAGCTCCTGGTTTCTCGCCTCGTTCCATGGTTCTGGCTCTGGTGAACAAACCCTAGCGGAGCGAGACGGTCCAGGGTGCTATAAGGGGAACTCTACATGCGATCATCGCAAGAGTCGTCCGGAAAACCGCAGTGAAAACCAAGCTGTGCTCATTTCTGGCTTCAAGATCGAAGTGAGGGGGTGGGATGAGCGTGTTGCGGTCGAAAAGTTGGCGCTGCACTCGAGAAGCATCTGGTCTGAAATGACGCTGTGGGCAACCTCCCTGCTCGGCGTCTTAATCTTTTTCTGGCAGCGGATAGTTTTGATATACGTGTCCCAGTTGCACGGCGCGCTTACGGATATAGATAAGAGTATTCTCGTCAACCGTGTACCGCCATTATCATCAGTAAGTATCATTGTCAGATGTGACCAAATCCACGGCATTGAACAAACTCTTTAGCCTTTTCACCCTTCTGACACCATCAATCGTTATCTACTGGGCAAGGTTCGTATAGGGTGTTCCGTATGCTACAATGCACTAAATCCCTTCGTAAGGATCCAGGAGTTTCGGTGGCCATCACCCATGACAGTGAATGGCTAGAGATGCTTGAAAAGGTGCACCATCCGGCACCTGCCCATTCATAATCTAATCAAACCTCTAGCAAGAATTACACCTCCAAGATATGGCGGAGGAAAGTCGTTTCCTAGCATTCTTGGAAGAAAACTACACAAATGGCCCCCATTCGGAGGGTAAGAATTTACATACGACCATCTACACCTTTTTAACGTATTTCAGGTGTGCTTTACCTACAGAGAAAGATGTAGGTCTTCGGCCTGTGAGAACACACCGAATGTTAACTAGTTTATGTCAGTGACCAAGCGAACATCGAGGATCACGGCGACCTGCGCCAGTCAGCCCTTTCTCCCAAGTCATTCACCCTCCCCACCTCTACTTGCATGCAGCGTATTGTCATTACGCGTATGTACAAATTGCTTGCATCTGTGAAGAGAGTAACAATCGAGTATAGACATGCGGGTGGAGAATGTTGTCGCTTATCTTTGACGCAGGCCCGTCGGCTTTTACGTCGTCGTTCAGTTCGATGGTACGAAGAGGAGGAGCAAACCCAAGGCAATTTCACTTCGCGATAGCGTCATCGAGTGGGAAGATGAGATTATGCTGTGCGTGATGTCTTATTTTCCTACCGGGTGTTCCTCATGATGACTAGGCCCGTGGATTCATCGTCGGAGGTCCGACTATCCGTCAATGCTTCTTTCGAACTTGAGCCCACACTCGGGAATGGACAAACACTCTGGGACTCAAAAACGAGTGCGGGTGGTTTGGCCCTGGCTTGCAGCATATACCGTCAGTTTATAATCTTAGTTATAATAATTACTCGTGCTAAACTGGCGCAGTCTCGTTTTCCCCTGGAAGCTTGAAAGTTACCCCTTCCTGTCCGTCTCTCCTTGTTACGGTCGAGGAACGGCAATTCGATTATTTTGTCGACTGGAGTCACAGTGGTCGAAACGTGAGAGCAAGTTGTTTCATGTGTTCTCGTTAACGAGACCTTGCTAGCAGGAGCACGAGGGTGGCTTATGTGAAGAAGTGACAATGGCAACGGATGAAGGGCACAACACACTTCTACGCTATCGGAGAGACTACGAGATAGCAGATCTGCAAAGATCCATCGAGCATTTCACACATGCATTGGACTGCTGCCCTTCCGACCATGAATGTCGTGCTGCTGCGCTGTTCAACCTTGCTACGGCGAGGTTTACACGATGTCGAGTTCATGGTACAGACTCCGACCTCGACTCAGTTATTGATCTCCATCGCAAAGCGCTCGCCCTGCGCCCGGCCCCCCTCCCGGATCGACCAGGCACACTATTGCACCTCGCTGAGGTTTTGTTGCATCGCCATAGGCTGCTTCAAGATTCATCTGTCTCAGGGGAAATAGAGCGCCTGGCTGCGGAGATCAAGCAGATTTGCCGCGAGGACAGCTTCGAGCACCGAGCTGCAGACCTCGTCATTCAAACTCTCAAGCGATACCTGATTCTGAAATCCGGAAAGCGAGTCGAGCTTGAAGAGTTGGTCTCGGAGTTAGATCGCTCTGCTCGAATGCCTCCAGACTGGTACTTCGATAGGCCATACAGAGTGGTCAACCTCGGGGCAGCTTTACGCCGACTTTTCGAGTTCACTGGAAATATTGATCATCTCGACAAATCAATTTCGCAGATCGAAGAAGCCGTGCAGCTCATTCCAGATGGCCATTTTGATAAACCCTGGATGCTTGGCTCCCTTGGTGACGCTCTCTGCGTACGCTTTATACGATGTGGCAGCGTCACCGACCTCAATAGATCGATTTCTATAATCGAGCATGCCACGAAGATGACACTAGACGGTCACATCGGAAAGCCTTGGATGGACACTAGGCTTGGTACTGCGCATCTCGCGCGGTTCGTCACTGGCAACGCTTCTGATCTCAAGATATCGATTTCGTTGATCGGAAGCGTTGTGCATCTGGCCCCAAAAGCTCGGCTTGATCAACTAAATAACCTTTCCACCTCCACAACGAGCGGCACCCAAGGCATCAGTGATCCCAGCGATCTCGAGCTGGCGATCTCGTTGTTTAGGGATGCTACAGAACATCTTCCCGATGGCAATCTCCACAAACCCGGCTGTTTAGCCAATCTCGCCAGTTTGTTATTGATTCGTTTTTGGTGCTTCGGCGACCTGCGCGACCACGAAGAAGCGGTCTCGAAGTACAAGGATGCCGTCAAACTCATCCCCGCTGATCAACCAGACCACCACGACTGTCTCAACAATCTCGCCCTCTCCCTTAGAGCCCGGTTTGAGCGCCTGGGCGATCTGAGTGACCTCGAGGAAGCAACGTCGAGTCACAAGGACGCCGTGCAGTTGATCCCCGATGGTCACCCCGACAAACCTAGCCATCTGAACAACCTCGGCAGCTGCCTCGTCGCTCGCTTTCAGCGACTCGGAAGGCCAGACGACGTCGAGGAGGCGATCTCAAACCTCGTGAATGCTGTAGCGTCCACGCCCGACGACCATCCTGACAAACCTAGCCGTCTTAACAACCTCGCCCTCGCCTCCAGGGCCCGTTTCAAATCCCTTGGTCACATGAGCGATATCGAGGAGGCGGTTTCAAGCCACATGCGCGCTGTCAAGCTTACTCCTGTTGGCTATCCCGATAAACCTGATCTATTGAACGACCTTGCCCTGACTCTTGAAGCTCGTTATGAGCATCTTGGGAAGCTGATGGAGCTGAGATTTATAAGGGCGAGTTCATGACATTCTCTTTCGTCCACTTTTCCATACTTGCTCCCATTGTCTACACTCGATAACAGTACATCACCCATTTATCCTCCTATTAATCCAGAGCTGCGCCATATGATAGTATTGGCATGGTACAACATTCAGTTGTATGAATGTTACGGTTATAGGACTGTCGCTGAGATTCTGAGGCGAAAGTGAGAGATAATCGAGGAGCCAAATACACCGAGCCTGACCGTCGTTCATTGCCATCCTGAAAGGGAATTAATTATTAGATCACCGAACCAGGTATGAATTATAACTCACAGATGTCTTCCAGCCTACTTGCGCTTGAAGTACTGCAAGGCCAAACAGCACAACAACACAATAATCTAGTTGATAGCAGACCTCGCCTGAAGCTGCCTCCTTTTCAACCAGATCGTCCATAGCTTCGCTGAGATCTGCACGGACAGTGCAAAGGGTGAAGAAGGAAGCTGGAATACTTGGTTTCAGAGTGGAGAATCATGGTAACGAATGGAAAGTGCTTGCATTGATCTCCTTGTCCCTCTTTCGCGTCGGACAAGGCACCATTAAAGCACTCGATGCGCACAGTCCGCGTACCAACCTCTTTGGGATCGCTCGTCGTGAGTGAAAACAATTTCCGAAACACCATCTCCTCGCAAACTTGAGCATACAGCGAAATGCTCTCCGGGAAACCTTACCTGGCGAAGATCAGACTCGAAGTACCCTGGAGGATATGCACTGCCTGTTGGATCCACCTCCCACTCGCCCTTCCTACGATCGCGCCCCTTGCAGTTTTCTTTGAGAGGCAACACACAGACTATACCATATTTCGAGTCGGTACAATCACGCTCGACGTGAGCTAACACTGCTCCGTCAGCGACTGCCTTATTGCTACGATATGTCAGTATATTATCCGAGATAGTGATGGACAAGCACACACGTGTGATCGTCTGAACGCGCAATCGTGATGGCCCGAGCGTTGAAATACGACTTGAGCTGACTCCGGACCCACCCGTTCGTTGAAAGCCCCCCCACAAAGAACGCCATCTAAAAAAACTAGATCAGCATGATGACTGACCCCGGTGTCAAAACCCACACTAATCGGCACTTGGGCAGATTTCAGTTGTTGCTCGAAAGCGCTGATAATGGCATTGATGGAATCGCTGAATATACCAGCGGCCTCCTTGCTGAGGACTGGATCAGAAGCACAGCGGTAATGGTATGTAGGCAGGAACTACCGCGTCAACTCCCCTGACTCCCTCTTTCTTGGCAACAGGCTGTAAAAGTTTGATTTTCTGGAAGCCAATT
>JBBPSZ010000130.1:0-17033 GCA_038093835.1 Strobilomyces confusus
TATCCTCCGACCAGTCTTGAATCAGATTTCGGATATCCTATCAAAGTTCAACAAAACCGATATCATGCATAACCGTCACTCACGTCGCGTAGCGCCTGCTCTCCATATCGACGTAGCATGGCACCAGCACTGATCGCAGCTCCCTTTGCATTGTCATTGACTGACTGGGATCCTCCCTGCTTTCTACGAGCTAGGTTCCGGTCAAAAGTGCGCTAATTCCAAGGAATACTGGCTTACTCGTATAGCGATGGAATGTTTTGTGTTTCAAGACTTCAGTCTCTGGTGTTGGCTTTGGAGGCTTCCTTTTTCTTGTCTGCACGACCTCAACCTGCTCATCGGCGAGGCGTCCAACCCTCACGACAGCTCCCGCAAAATGTCCACCGGCGACCATGAACATGGCCCATTTCCTTCCTCCCTCGACTATGGCCTGCATTTCATTCAGTTCTGACAAATATGCAGACGGCGGAGTGCCAAGAGGGAATAACATTCTATAAATTCCAATCTGTGTTGACGGTGGGGAGTGGAACCAGGCAATGGCTGTTAGCGGAGGTCTGACAGTCCCGTCCTCCGGAATGTCAGAAAGGGTTGATCGGTTGATCTTGCTAAGGAGTGCATTAACGGCATCTGATTCGCCCGAGGTCTCATCATCGGAGGAAGCAGAACCAGAAAGAGAATCCTCTAAGCCTGTCGTGTAGGTGGTTAGTTTTATGGGGGGGAGTGCCACTGGAGTGGCGGAAGAAGCTGCGTACCACCGACGAGCTGAGCAAATGCATACTCCGTGACGGGGTTTCCGCCAGCCAAACGTATCTTGACGTTGTAACGATGCCAATCAGTGCGAAAGTGCGCACGCTGTTCGTCGACGCCTGTGAATGCAGCCTCAAGACAGATATTGCAACCTTTTGCGCTTGAAGTAGGTTGTGGGACCCTTGGCGGAGAGGGAGAAGGTTCACGAGGTGGTGGTCGGCCGACCGAGTTCCTTGGAGTGAGCGTGTCGAGAAGCTGGGACGGCAATGAAAATACGTTGTATCTTATCCTGGAGGCCATCTTCAAGGTGTGCCACCCACACCGCCACATCTAATCGACGCTTGATTCCGTCCACCATGGTCGCCGCAGACTTTGCAGATCGTCCTGTGAAGAAACTGCTCCTCTTCGATGTGGATGGAACCCTCTCGCCTGCCAGGTATGATATCCTTGGATAGATGAACCGGCCCGTCGGACATTGCACTCAGACAGAACGTTGCTCCGGAGACGGCCAAGTTGCTCGCCGAGCTCAGACAAAGAATGGCCATCGGATTCGTCGGAGGGTCTGACTTCGCCAAAATCAGCGAGCAGCTCACCGTGGATGGCAGGAACGGTCTGTTCTATTCGCTCTCCCGGATTATTGGTGCATGCTGACGTGTCATCAGTCCTTGAAGACTTTGACTATGGGTTCGCAGAGAACGGGTTGACCGCATATCGTCTCGGGAAGCCCCTGGCAACGCAATCGTTCATCAATTTTGTTGGAGAGGAAAAATACAAAAAACTCGTCAACTTCATACTTCGCCACCTGTCTGAAATCGACGTTCCAATCAAACGGTTGGGGAGAAGATCTCTGACCCATTATCTCGCTCCACTCAGTCTTTTTTCAGGGGTACATTCGTCGAATTTCGCAATGGGATGATAAACGTCAGTCCGATTGGTAGGAATGCAACGTATGTGTCTCCTGGTCAGACCGTACTCCTCTTACGTGATTACCCGTGAAAAGCAAGCAAGAACGTGACGAGTTCCAGGAATACGATAGAGTGAGCCTACCAATTGCACCGCAAAGACGAGGCTGACATTTCCAAACAGGAGCACAAGGTTCGCGCTGCGTTCATAGAGAAGCTTCGCGAGCTCTGTCGTCCTGGAAACCTCGACCTCAACTTGACGTTCTCCATCGGGGGTCAGATCTCTTTTGATGTTTTCCCTGATGGATGGGACAAACGTTATTGTCTGAAATTTGTTGAGAACGAGGGATTCGAGGAGATTCACTTCTTTGGGGACAAGACTCAAGTGGTGAGTCGTCTACTGATCGTTGGGCTAGGCGTTGACCAGCGCTGGCAGGGAGGGAATGACCACGAAATCTACATGGATCCGAGGACTGTTGGACACGGCGTCAAGTCACCTGCAGATACTGTTAGATTGTGCACCGAGCTCTTCCTCCGCTAGACCGTTGTGTGACACAGCGGCTTTTCCAAAAAATGAAATGATGTCACTTAGCCTGTAGTGAAGCGACGCAAGCTAACTCTCAGAACACAAACCTCGACATTCTCCGATGTGTCAGAACAGCTCAGTCAGAATACTGCAGACATCATGCATACATGACTCCAAACCGCGTACTAACGTTCGGAGTCGATCAATCAGATGTCGAGGATCGCTTTACCAGTTGCGTTAAAAGACTCCAATTTTTACACAAAGCAGAAAGCGCAGAAAAATACAGAAACATCGATTCAGAGTTATGCCACACTGATTTCTCTATGCTCGCCTTCACCTCCCATCCTGTCGTACCATAGTTTGCCCTCAGTAGTCGGTGCGATATATCCAGCTCTAATCACGAAATCGCCAAAGCGCTCGCCCTCATGGCGTTCGAGTGCGTATCGCTTGATCATGGGCCTGAGGATGGCCAAGATCTCGGGTTCGGTCACGGTCTCGCGGTATATTTTGTTGAGCCGTTGACCATAGTAGCCACCTCCGAGCAGCATCGCGTAGCTGCCCGGTGCCTTGCCTACGAACGCCACTTCTACGAGACGTGAATGAGAAAGAGAACCAAGCCGCACTCTCGCCACATACCAGCAACATAGGGTCTGGCGCACCCGTTAGGGCAACCCGTCATGCGCATGATGATGCAGTCGTGGCGCAGGCCGTTCTCCTCGCATATCTTTTCCACTTCATCGATGAGCACTGGTAAGTACTGGCAACGCGGAACGTGCTTGAGATGCAGGCCCAGCGATACAGCGACAACCTACCCGCTCGGATTCAGCCATGGCAAGACCTAGATTTCATACTCGTCAGAAGTGAGATTGCACAAGAAAAAGGAGAAACGGCTACCGCACGTAGGGAAAGCGACGCAGGCCGACGCAGAGAGCCGCAATCCAGAATAATTGAGGTTGTCGAGCTTGTACTCTGCGAGTAACGCCTTGATCCTCGGCGCTTCCTCGGGAGGAATCTCGGAAATGACGAGATGCTGGTTGGACGTCAGACGGAACGTCCCCTTGTGAACCTTGGCGATCTCGCGAAGACCTGTCTTGAATTCGCGTCCAGGTTCGTCCTGGACGCGTCCATTCTCGATATAGATCGTGACGTGGAACCTGCCGTCTTCGCCAACAGTCCACCCATAATGATCGACATTGCTTTCAAAGGAGTAGGGACGAGCCGGGGCGAGCTCGAAGCCGAGGCGGTTCTCTACTTCTGTCTTGAAGTTGTCAAGACCCATACGGTCGATAGTGTACTTCAAGCGCGCGTTCTGTGTCAGAGGCAAGGAAGTCAGAATATCAATCCCATAGATACAACGTCGTCACCTTTCGGCTGTCGGTCCAAATAAGCAATGAATGCATGTCGAAGAAACATGGAACTCACTCTACACGGTTCCCATTATCACGTTGGGTTAACATAACCTGTTCTGCGACGAGTGATCCTTGCTCAACGGTGCAGAATCCAATGACATCGGCAATGCGAGGGTACGTCTTTTTGTTACCATGAGTCACACCCATACCACCACCAATTGTGACGTTAAAGCCTTCTAATTCACCATCTTCGTCGACGATAGCAATAAAACCAAGGTCATTGGCGAAGACATCGACGTCGTTGTAAGGGGGAACGGCGACAGCGATCTTGAACTGGAAGCCACTTAGTTACTGGTAGGTCCTAATCACTGAAACATACAGACCTTTCGAGGGAGATAAAACTCTCCGTACAATGGCTCAAAGTCCTTGATAGTTTCACCCGCTACGATCTTCTTATCGAGCCAGATTTCGTGATATGCAGCTGTTCTGGGTAACAGATGGTCACTGACGAGCTTAGAAAACTCATAGACACGACGGTGAAGTCTCGATAGCGAAGGAATAGCGGAGCAGACAACGTTACTGGCAAGACGTGAGCGATGGTTCATGAAACGCGTGGGAGTAACATACCGGTTGACGTCGCCGCACGCCGCCAAGGTATCCATCAGCACTCGATTGATTTTTTGGATAGAAGGTTTCAAATGACGCTTGATGACACCGTGGAACTGAAAGGTAGACCTCGTGGTTATCTTCATTGTACCGTTGCCATGTTCGTCGGAGATTTGATCCATTTGCAACCATTGTTCTGGGGTACAAACACCACCTGGCGTGCGAACACGGATCATGAAGCTATAGGCTGGTTCAACTCCCTGAGCCTGACGCTCGTCACGAATATCACGGTCGTCCTGTTGGTAGATTCCATGGAATTTGGTAAGCTGGGTGTCCGACGAAGCGAGCGCTCCAGTGGTCATGTCCTCCAAGCCCTCAGCGATGGTACCACGCAGGTATTGAGAGGCTGCTTTGATATGTTCGTTCGTGATCGGCTCAGGTTCATCTTCCGTGATCTGGACACTATCGACACCTAGCGCCTTCCAGACCTTCGGCTCCCAGGCCTTGTATCCGGTCTCAGGTCCATCAGCATCCTGATCGTCTCCCAAACCGAGATCAGCGAAGCGTTCGCCACCCAGCTGCTCTAGACGGGCGTCGAGGTCCTTGCTGGGCTTGTTGTAGTAATGAGCATCTTCAGATCGAGGCCAATAGTGGCTATCGCCAAGGCCGAAGATGGCGTATCGTAGCTTGGAAAGAGGCTTTTCGTTACGAAGCACGGCAGCATTCAAGGCTTTAAAGAGCTGACGTCCATTTTGAGGTGGTTCACCCTGACCGGCAGTTGAGGTTACAAATGCAACATATTCCTCTTGAGCGAGGCTTTGGATGGTCATCGAGTCTAAGGTCCCAATGGTGGCCGACGTGCCTCTTGCCTTGGCGCGATTGACGAGTTTCTTGGCGTATTTTTCAGCCGTGCCACCGTCTGAAGCGTATAGAACGAGAAGCGGTGGTGCGTCAAGCGCAACAAGCAAATCGTCATAGGTCTGTTGGGCCCTTCGCCTACGAGCCTCCTTGATGCTCTCACCCAAGCTACTCACGAGCTCAGAGGCAATCTCAGGCTTAGAGCGAACAAGCTGGGAAAGGTGGTTCTTTCGATCAAGGAATTGCTTCAGATCGTTCTTGACCGCATCAGAGTCGAGGGTAAAGGGTTCTTCTCCTTTAGCTTCCTTGACGGGGTCCCAGCGATACAAGGGCCAGTAACCTGAGTCAACTGCGAGTTTCGTTTCCTTTAACAACTCAAGCGCAGGCGAGTTCTCCCCGTCGTAAGGGAGATAGGCAAGGACGACTGATGGGCCGCTGTGCCTGTCGGCTTCCATCACGGCTTGGAGGACTTGCGCGTATGAGGAGTACACCGCAACACTGGCAACATAGACATCTCCGTGGTTCATGGCATAGAGACCTACATCCTGTCTGCGACGGTGTGGATCAGACGCATTTCGGGACGAATAGGGTAGGTTATCGAGGATGAGAATGTTGACGTCGAGGCCAGAGGCTATCGCGTGATGTAAACCAGATGAGCCCAAATCGTAAGCCCACGCGTCCGAGCCAACTATCCACCTGGACTTTGAAGGGAGGTGTGCTTTTAACGCAAGAATACGGTCAACGAGCACGTTGGAGAGACGTGAAGATTCCAACGCCGAAATCACTTGAGCACCGACGGCACGACTCTTGGAACCGTCGTCCTTGACTTGCAACCACTGAGCAAGAAGTTTGTGTACCTCGGGGCTGAGCTCCTCGATCTCCAACAAACTTTGGACCGAGCTGACAAGCTGAGCCCGCTGGTCCAACTGGCCTCGAATCCGACCCAGTGCGTACTCAGGACTGGTAGCTATATCGCCTTGTGTAGGAACCAACTCGGGAGAGTTTGAGATCTCTAATCGTGGACCAAGTACGTGGGATAAGATCTTGGTGTACGAAGACTCGTGTTTTGGAACGTGAGGGATTGAAGCGGTTGGTGAGCTGAGGTCCCCGTTCTGAAGGTGCAGTATGGATGTGTAAGAAGTGTTGCCCGTGCCATGAACGAGTTTACGCAAACTCTGCGAGCTGACTTGTTCGGCATCAGTAAACCAGACGCTCTGGACGGAAACTTGATTGGGTACTTGGCGTTCCTGCAGTGCATCGACGATGTCGAGGTAAAGCGGAGTCCATTTGGTACTAGAATGGTGCAGCTGTTCCAGTACGAACACGCGGTAAGCTGAGAAGGGAATGGCGCGCAAGATTTCGCCACGGGAGAGTGGAGTAAGTAGCCCGATAGAAACAAAGGACACCCCGTCGATCTCCGAGACGTAAGGGATATTTCCAAGAACGAAGATGACAGTATTTGGATGTCTATTACCCCGGATCGTCAAAGGAAGACATGGACGACGTGTTCGAGTGGACGTGGATAGCGCAGCGGATTCATAAAGTTGGTGGAAAGCTGAGAAAGGCTCTCGTGTTCCGACACCCTTTCCCGGATTCAGACTGTCGGGACTCCCAATCTGGTCGGGGCTGTCAAGCAATGTTGTTCTACTCGGGGAGAGAGGGGTGATCTTCTCGGAAAGCAGAAAAGGTTGTACATCCTCTTCTGCGATATCCTCCACTGGACCATCCGCCATATCATAAAAGACGTGTACAACTGCCTTTTTCTCTGTGCGGGCAAGCCGAGAAGCAAGGAGGGCGTTATCATGGGCCTCTTGTGACGTGTAGGAAATTATGAAGAATTGGAAAGCGGACCGGAGTAAGAGGATGTCCGATAAGTCATCCTTGACTGCGATATGAAACACAAGCGGCAGGGAGGAGAGTTGCGCAGCGAGAAGAACCAAACGGAGAGCCGATTGGGACGTGACGAAGGAAGTGAAGGAGACTAGCGACTCGCCGGGCCAAAGTCGGAGCAGGGTCACGCCGGGATCACCGCCCGCAGGGACGGAATGAACGCTCGGCCGACGAGAGGATGTGCTCGCAAGAGTCTTGTAGCATTCGGCGAACGGGGATAGGAAAGAGCCGGCGGGCTGGGTGTGGAGTACGACGTCAGAGGCGAGAAAGGCTACACGGGAGACTGTCAGAACTGCGGCCATAGCTAGCGGGGACGGTGAGGCCTGCGCGGAAAAAGACGAGCATAGACATACCTTGGAGTAGGAAGGGGAGGATTGGCAGCCTCTAGATGAACCGGGCATGTCGGTTTTAACTGAGATTGCTCCCGAGCACACCATTTCACCGTCATCTGGTTGATGGGAAAACCAAGCTTGATAAGTCTGTCGCCTACTATACGCAGCAGCTATGTATTGCAACGTCGTAGATACACACGAGTCTACGACCGAACATCGCCGAAACCAACCAGGTCATCTAGCTAACCTTGTCGAGTCTTCAGTTCCTTTAGATAGTAATGTGCTTTGCCGAGCATCCAGATCGTAAACGAGAATTTGAAGTTGGGATACGAGATCATGCAGTTTTTGTTGAATACACCCTCGATGGCTTCTTGCGGCCACGACCCATCCTGTCGAGCCAGATCTCAGCATATGACAAGTTTCACTGCCACTTCTCTTACCGGAAGCTGTCGCGACACCACCAAGTTGACTGCCTTCTCGATAGGTTCCACGTGCGGGTATCCAGCATACATGAGAGCCATAGCTGCCCAGCATGTTTGCACAACCTGAGTGTTTTCATGTTCAATCCAGCGACGGAGTTCGCAGGTCTACAAGTCGAGCGTATGACGGACAGATAATTATGAGTCAGCGTATCGAATACGAGCGCAAAGACGGACCTTGTAACTTTCACCCCAACCCCCGTCTTCTCGTTGTTTCGAAAGTAGAAAATCACACGCGCGTCGGACAGCAGCGCTGTTCTTGTAGAACTCTCCGCCGAGCGCTAAACTTTCCAGCGCAAATTGGGTCGCATAAGTGAAACAGATCCCCCACGATCCGACCCATCCTCCCTCCGGTTGCTGTACCTCGTGAAGCCATTTGATCGCCTCTGTAATTGTTCGCCTGGCAACGTCAATTAAAAATCCCTTGATGGGTGAAATCGGTCCTACTCACCCGATATCCGCTGCTCGGTAGTTCGGATAATGTTTCCTGAAAATCGACAGGGATGTGATCACTGAAGTCGTACACTCTGGGTAGCAGTATTCAATCATGATATCCCCTAAAGAAAATCAAGATCAGTCCGAAGACGTGCTTATGGTCGGCACACGTACCAAAGACCTCTGCGGCATTGAGCCACTCCAACCACTTGGGTCCCCTCACAAGTTCATAGCTTGCAAAACCGCCGCCGTCGTTCTGCATCGAGAGTAGGGTATCCACAGCATCAAAAAGCCGATCATCCGAGATGACCTTTTCCGTTCCTCTAAGGACTCTGATGAGCACGTAGGGCATCTAACCGTCAAGAGCACGCACTCTACCTGGTTCTGCAGGTACAAGACCGCCTTGAGACCCTCCCCTGTACAGTCACTGACCGTATAGCCTTGTTCTCTGGTGCTGAACGGCCATGCTCCCTTGGTTCGGTGACGATAAGCTGTCGTGTAATGCTTCGGGTTCTCTCGGATTTGGCAGACATCCAACCACCCCAGAGCCATTCTTAAACTCTCCGTGTTTTCCGGCTCTTTCGCAAGACCCGTCTCCACAAGCGCTTGGGTGATGAATCCAATATCCCAAAGTTGACTACCGTTCGTCCCACACATCATCATGCCCTCCGCGCCAAGCCACATGAAATCAGCTCGCTTAACGGCATGCTGACGATATACCTCTGTATCGGGACCTTCAACGACGAAACGACACAACAGGTTCACCATCTTGGAGACTGGTCCAATGGTTTGGTATTCCGTATTTTCGTCCTCAAAAATGACGAACTTGTAGGCGCGCTCCAGTGCAACTTTGCGGAGAGCAGGGATGGCACAGCTCTCATAGATCGATAGCATCCTATGCAACACATCAAGAAGTGAAGTGTGAGGTGAGTAAAGATCGACGGTCGCGACATTATTACGTTGTGCCGGCCAATATATACGGTGGTAATCAGTCGTGTATAGCTCCTGCAAAGAATGCATTGAGTGAACAGCAGAGTAGAGATATGGAAGCATACTTGACGAAGGGAACGGATTAAGTCATTCTCTTCCATCTTGAAGCGAATACCATAGAGATAACTCATGGGTATGAAGACATTGCGCGTATGAATCCACCATTTGTGGGGATGGAATGGAGCCCACTCAGGGAGCAGCCTAGAAATAATCAATGTAGGATCGGGGATGAATGTGGGGTATACCTACCAAAGCTCCGGAGGGATGGGATTCATTCCTTCCCAGTCGTAGACATTGAGGACTGACAACCAAAACTTTCCCCAGGCGGGAGCACCCGTGGCACCTCCTGGATCAATGCAGTCAACACTGAATACTAGCACTTGGAACGAGAAACTTACCTAGCCGGTGAAGGGTAGCCCTTGCTTTGACAGCAACTGGATGTTCGGCACTCATGCCGAGGATCCGCAAAGCTGCATAGTTGAGGGCAGTTCCGAACACGGTGGAGTGTCCTTCGATGTGTCTAGGTTGGGTTACAAGGTGCTCACCTAAGATTAGAAAGGATACTTACAGACCCCAACCTCCGTCTTCGGGATGCGCCCGATTAATGAGATAGCGAATCATCTCGAGGCGCTCCTCCTCCTTGAAACCCAGGCCAGCAGCATACGACCCAATGACAAGGCCAGGGAACAGGAACATTGGCCCGCCGTACTCACCAGCCCAGTGACCATCATGCGACTGGAGGTACTTGTAGAATGTATAACCGTTCTGGGCAGCTTCAAGAGCTGTGGTCGCTTTCGGAAGGTCGGGCAAGTTCTGTCGCGGTCACTCGTGATTCGTTACGCATCACGCACAGACGCGTACTTACAAGACACTGGCCGGTCCAGTACTTGTCTACATGATTCTGAGGCCACTTTTCGCAGTCTTCGTCCGTTTTTAGGTAGTGCCAAGTATGACGACCACCATCGTTGACAAGCAACCTCCACCGGGAGTAGTCAGTGAAGGGCTTTTTTCCTGACTCTGGAACCTCGAGAGAAGAATACATTCTGGCGAGTTGGGCGGGAGACATGGTGGTTCCAGAGAAGTGTGGAAGCGAAATATTTCACGGGTGATCAGGCCATTTAGATGCCGTATTGATATCAATATATCGTAACATAGCGCCGGACGTCTTGCGAAATAAGGAACTATCATTTTGCTTGCCATGAGCAGTTTCCGAGACTCGTCAATACTCATCATAGAAACTGGCAGAACGGTCATCAGGGCTGGACTCGGCATTCATGAACTTCTGAAAACTCCAACAGTGGTCTGTGCTACCTGTAGATGTTGTTGTTGCACTAACGACATGAGTAACCCCAGGAAATACCTGCACGCGTCGGTTTGAGACAACCAGGGGGGGAACCCTCGTCCAGCTCCACTACAAACGGACAGCTGAGCGGAACCGGAGAGGGTGGTGACTACTGGCGTTCGCTGGGATCATCGACTCGCCTTTCCTCACTCCCCTTCTGCACGAGTACCACCGCAAAGGTGAACAACTATCTCGTCGGCACCCAGCTTGACGAAGCACTCGAAGCAGGCCATGATGTGGTTGTATCATGGCCATTTACAGACGACGATATCCGGGATTGGACTCAAGCGGAAGCCATTTGGTGTGCACTTTGACAATACGTTTGCGCTGGATGCATTCTTACCACTGAATCATGTAGGAAACACGTCATATTCAACAAACTCCAAATCAAACGCACTCAAAATGAATCTCCAGTGATGCTTTCTATCGCACCGGGACTCTCTCGCGCATCTCAAGAGCGAATATGTCAAATATTTTTTGAGCGTTTCAACGTAGCCAGCTTTGCGATCGTCGAGCGGCCAATGACACAAATATATGCAACTGGACAACTAAGTGGCGTCGTCGTCGATATAGGTTACGAGAAAACAGATGTATCACCTATATATGACGGGTTTATCGTCCACTCTGCGCGGTCTTCGACTTTCTTGGGCATAGGTGACTGCGAAAGGTACCTTGCAAATCTTCTACGCTCAAACCCATCTGTCATGGCCGCCGCATCTCCTCCCGATTCGCCTAAGGATCCCGAGGCCATTCAGGATTTTCTCCTCGATCTTGTCAAATTTATCTGGTTCGAAGGCCACATCCGCGTTCCTTCAGGTGGTCAAATAGCAGAAGCGCTAGTTGACGAGGGGGTCACAGATATCGCTGCAGTCCTAGTCGCGGGAAAGGAAAAGGCTGTAATTGAGGCTGGAACGAAGAAGAAAGCTACTGCAAAGGCATCTGCTGCAGAACAAGCTCGCGCAAGAGAAATCGAGGCTCTTGACCTCATTACGCTGCAGTTCCGGGATCACTCGATAACGTTGGGGAAGGAGCGTCATCGGTTTTGCGAACCACTTTTTGGTCCATCGCTTCTTCGCTTGTTGCCTCAAAAAAGCGAGTTAGCGCCTGAGGACGCTCCGCTCTCATTACAGGATACAGTGGGGTTTTCAGTCAGTCAAGTTGATGTTGATCAACGACAGTATATTTGGCAAGGCCTTTTTGTTACGGGAGACCTAGCGAGCCGTGTAAAGGGTGTGTTCTTTGCTCTACACCATTGCCCATCCTGAATGCTTGTCGAGTAGGGATTGGTATTGCGCTGCAGTCACGTTTGTCGCCATTTATTCTTGCAAATACAGAGCAGCACAACGAAGTGCAAACACGGTCGATTCGTGTTGTCAGCGTACCTGAGTATTTCGGCGAGTATCGAGAAAAGGGAGATGGTTTCGCAGCATTCTTGGGCACCAGCATCGTCGCGAAGGTCAGTGCGAGATAATCATTTTCCACGTTCTACTGACGATCATCAAACCAGATCTCCTTTAATGACTCTCAGGGGAAAAATTATGTCTCAAAGTCGGATTATGATGAGAAGGGCCCACGCGCTATCATAGAAATGTCATCTGCATTGCTGTAAATCCTAAGACGTGTCTACAGGGGATTTACCTAATGCGGAGTTTATATTTTGTCTAAAAACTGTGTAGTTGCTTTGAAACTCTATTCGGCCACTCCCCATCCCCACCAACCACCAACAAGTCATCTCCTCAAGACTTCATCCTCGAGTCGCATACTCCATGGCTCCCACCAAGAAATCAAAAGCTACCAAGTCAACCGAGTCCATCGCGTCTCGTCTGTCTCTTGTCGTGAAGTCGGGCAAGTACACCTTGGGGTACAAATCTGCGTTGAAGCAGATGCGTAGCGGCAAGGGTGAGCGTCCTAGTCGATAAGCTCACGGGGACTGGAGCGTGAGGCTGAGAAGGTCCCTTGTACTGATCATCGTTTGCTCCGACGCCATCTTTGCAGCCAAGCTCGTCTTGATCGCCGGAAACTGCCCGCCCCTGCGCAAGTCAGAAATCGAGTACTACGCCATGTTATCGAAGACCACCGTGCACCATTTCGCCGGCACCAACGTCGCCCTTGGCACTGCTGCTGGCAAACTGTTCCGCGTCGGGTACGTCGACCACTTAGCGCGTTGGAGGTATATATTTAATTAGTGACCAGTGTGATGACTGTCACCGACCCGGGTGACTCGGACTTGCTTACATTCGCTGAGGGCAATGCCGCGTAAAACATGCAAAATATGTACCACTGGGAACGTCTTATGTTTCTTCACGTAAGCATTGTATTGCGAAGCTATCTGGGTAGCTCTGGCACGTCGTGGCACTAGTCATATGTTACAACATGCACTTCGTAGTCTACGTGACCGTCTCGGGTTCTGGCTGCTGCTGGATTCCGAAATCAACGGCCATCAATCATCTGCAAAGGTATGATGCCAATGTAATGTGGGATAATCGTGATGAGTCCGAGTCCATACTAAGACTTGTGCGTACTGGTCGCCCGGGCGAGGTATAGATATCTATACGTTGAGAGTGGCTCCTAAAAAGCACCAAATGCATAGCGAGCACTGTTATGTCCCCGCTTCTTTGTGCGCCGCAAGAGCCCCACTTGCGACCAGTTCGTTGACCATGCGTTCAAACGCGGAATATAGGGTAGTTTGCTCAGGCTCGCGGAATCGCGGAGGGTGGATCACTGGTTGAGGACGGGATAGATGTGGCCGCCTGGCCAGCGGAAGACCTCTCTGTACTTCGACCTCTATGACCGAGGGTCTAATGATATCCTCTGGCATGAGGGAAGGGAGATCATTGAATGCGATGGGATTTCCGTCGCTCTCTCCGTCTTGCACGTTTAGCCGACTCCATTTGCGCGAAAGACTTTGTGAGGCGCTCGCTTGACTGTGTCCTCGGCGGACGGGCGGCATCGAGATGGAAGGCAAGAGAAAGTCCGTTCGAGCTTCATGGTGAGGGAGTGAAGCAGGTTGTCGGAGATGGCGCGGGGGTGCAAGAACCGCAAGCGGCGCGAACGAATCAATAGAGACCCGTTTATCAAGGAGTTCACGATGCGCGTGTTCAAAGTGACTTGAGAGCTGCTGTACGCGAACAAATACCTCTTTGCAATCTCGAGAGGCATAAGTAATCGACAGACAAATGTAGCAGCTTCCACGTACTGCGCGCCGGACATCGCAATGCCACTCTCGATAAATGACTCAGTTCAATGTGGGTTTTCAGAGCTGCCAACGAGCTATGAAGTCGACCAGAGCATCGAGAATAACAACAATGATACATCCCATCCTGCAGTAACAAAACACATTCAGAGATAAATGTAGGCAAGGAATTGCTACTCACCTGCAGCACAGCACGAGAGCCATGTCGAAGGAGATGCTGTACACCAAACATGTGAATTAGTAATCAAAAGGCAAGGTTCCAGATAGTTCTGAGGAAAGTGAAAAGTCTGGTGCCAGCAACCCAGGGAATAAAGAGGTGAAGTCAGTCACCTTTGCTAATGTATCCCAGCTATTAAGTGTGATGGGGCATCCCTCCCACTCACACTGCATTGCCTGGATGACACTGTGTGCAAGTTGGATGATGCCCTCCCTTGACAAGTTAGTTTTTGACATATCAAATGGTGATGTCCAGCCTGAGAGGAAAGATCATGTTCAGAAATTGGATTAATCAAAGAATGAATACAACCCTACACTAGGGTTTTAAACAAATCATTAAATATTATCTAATATGTTAACCTTGACCATAGCACATGATTGAAACTAATTATTGTAATACATAAATATCTATTCAATGTAATCAATTCTGCTCATACCCACTGATTGACCTTGTCCACTGAAGTTTCGAGCTACTGGCTGTCTTGAAGTTTACAATATCTGTCAAACCATTGCACCTATGTTGGCAATGTCCATGGTTGGCAGCACTGATCAGCCCATTGAATGTGACCCCCAATATGAGGTGAAAAAGAACCAGCTGCCAGAGGTCCCAGGAAAGCAGTGTGTTTATTTTATTGTCAACATTGTTTCATTCAGGTGCTTGCAGCTTCAGGGTGGTGTGATAGTACATGACAATTTGTTTGATGATTATGAGCTGGTGAACCTTAATCATATAGTAACTATATCTCCCAGCAACCTGAGGCCTGGAGCACTGAAACTTAGTCCCATGTGATCAAGACTTCTTGAGGTTCACCCTGTCATATGCACCACATTGCTCACAGGTCACACACATATTCCTGTAATTTCCAATGATGGCCATTTGGTTCTGGTATTTTGTGAGAAATAATCAGACTTGACATCGCATAACTAGGGATATGTGTGGCTGCTCTTGACTCGGGGCTAATCATGCCTTGGAAGCTCTTGCCTCCTTGAGCGTCTCCACCAGTGCCTTTGAAATCTTGTCGATGTCGTGTCGCTCTGGGTCGACGGCACTGATACCCATGTGTCTGTTGGGGAAAGAAAATCATTGGTACGAGGAATGACTACGTGCGCGGATCAGCAGACATACCCGACACGGAAATACTTGTCTATTCAAACAATGGAGTCAAACAATGGAGTCAGGGGTGACAAAAAAAGGCAGCATCATGCTCGACACACCTTTGATGGCTGAATGTATACCGCCAGCGACCACAACGTCCTTCTTCAAAAGGCTAGGTATGATGTCGCTCGCGACGATTCCATCGGGGAAATAGAGCTGCGCAGTGAAGGTAGAGGATAAACCTGGAGGGCGAACGTGACGGAAGGAACCGACTCACGGCAGTCATGCCATTCGCTGAAACCTCATCATTCAGAGGGACATTCCTGAACCCAAGCTCCTCTGCGAAGTTCTTGAAACGTCTACTCGTCTCTTTGTGCGCCTTGAATCGGTCTTGAAGAGATAGAGGACCCTGAGTGATCTGAGTGAGAGATGCATGGTAGGCGTAGATGAGGTTGACGGGAGGGGTGGCAAAGTAGGCAGCGGCTTTGCGTTCGTAAGCTTTCATAATAGGGAGCCACCTGAAATCAAAGTCGAAAAGAGAGACGGAAGAAAGAGAGGAGACACTTGCTTGTGCCAGCTAGCATAATACGCCCTCACGGGCGTCGATCTATTCTCGAATACCTAAACGGGGTCGAATTAGAAGCGAATACGAAGATATAAAAAGCCGAGGTACCTTGAGAGCTCTCTGGCTAATCACAACAATGCTAAGACCAGGTGGAGTGCTGAGACCCTTTTGGCTGGCTGCCAGCACGACGTCGATACCCCAAGCATCCATCTGAATCTCTTCGCTGGCAACGGAACAAACGGCATCCACCACGACCTACAAGCGGCAGATGTAGTAGTCGGTTCCTGAGTGGTAGGTGTGACGCACCAATGTCTCTGGCGACACTCTATGCACGACCTCTGCGATGGCCTTGACATCCGAGAGGACAGCTATCACGCATTTCAATCGAGCGAGGACGTAGAAGCTGGAGGGCAACGCGCCTGTAGAAGTGTCGACGTGCGTGATGGTAATGAGCTTGTACTTTGTCTGCTTGAAAGCGGCCTCGACGTCGGACAGCTTGACGGTCCCACCGACCTCGGACTTGAGTTGGTCGACCTTGGCGCCGTACGCGTGCAAGCTGACGATGGCGAGATTATCGATTGGGCGTGGGCGCTGAACGTGGTGAGACGAACCAGTCAGCGAACCCTTCAGCAAAGTAGCCGCAGTTCAAGACAAGAGCGTTCTCGTCTGGTTCGACGAGGTTGGCCGACACCTTTGGGCATGGTTAGACCAAACGACACGAAAGGAAGACGGAACGCAAACCTGATCCCATCCCAGGGTGCCCGAGCCCGAAATCAAGAACGGCTGCGCGTCCTTTGAATACAATATTTCCCTAGACGACGTCCTCGTGAAGGGAAGAACCAGTGATCGAGAAAGATGGCGGACCTGGTCATGCGGATGCAGTCTCCGAATACGGCGGCGAAATCGAGGGACATGTGGGATATGGAAGGGTGGGCATTTGCAAGGAGGACCTAGGCGCCAGGGTGAGAGAAAGTGACGAGGTGACGAAGTGAACCGACCTCATCTGTGACCTCGATCGGGCCGGGGATGCTGGGACGTGTGTGAGGAGGTGTTGTGGCACGCGACGCGGGTGGCTTACAGCAACAATCTTTGTGAGTTGAGCCGAGGACGGTCAGTCGGACGTAGGTCTGGGAGACGTACTTGTGTGGGTCCTGCGATGGTGCGGCGTAAGTGCGGGGAAGAGAGGGAGACGAGGAGCATACCTGGACGAACTTGCGAGACATGTCACCGAGGTGGTGGTGGAGAGAGCCAAGACGGGCGAGGGCAGAGGACTTGAAGAGGGCGGACATGATCAGACTGATTGACACTAGGCTGCTATCATACAGCATACAGCGGAAGAGGCGTTCCGCAACGGAATCACCGCCCAGCAATGATCCGCGTACCCTCCCCATCAACAACCCCATTCGTCTGCCCCACTCCCGTCAGCCCCGACACCGTCTTCTGCAGGTCCGTCCACTCTGACTCCCTCGGAAGCGCCATGTCCCCAATATCATACACATACAACTTTCCG
>JBBPSZ010000131.1:0-17011 GCA_038093835.1 Strobilomyces confusus
CCCCATTGGAATCCACAACTCGAGACTCTTTGGCCACCACGGACACGTTTGGCGCTAAGCAAGCACAAAGAGAAGCAGGTAATCCATGTACTTTGTTGATTGCTGCGTTGCCTACCCTTTCTGTTAGCAGAGTTGACCCTTGAAGATTCGTATTTCAGGATGAAAGCCATGAACAACGAGATGCAAAGCTTACAAACTAAGATGGACAGCCTTCACACAAATATTCAAATGGTAGAGACCGGTGTCGAATGCATTGGAAAAGATATCGAACATAATTTTGTCGAAGTACACAGCGGTATTCGAAAGGTGACAGCCGAGGTTGGTGGGATTGCACTGAAGCTAGCTGAGGTAGATACTCGTCTCGGAGCTTTAGAGAGTTCTCAGGGAGGATTTTTGGACCAACTGTCTACATTCATCGCACGGTTTACCGGTGGTGGTAGCAGTAGCAGTAGCAGTACTACTCATAAGTCCTCTGTATAACCTATGTACTCCAGGGCCTTTTTCTTCCTTGGCCTCTCGGCCGCATCCTCGCCCTCGCCCATGACGTTGGTGTCCTTGCCTTGCGCGCGCAACTGTGCCAACCACGGCAGACGCGTGAATGCGATGTCCTCCTCGCACACCGCCATCTGTCGAGCCAACGACCCCACGAAGTCCAGATCCAGCGTGGTGATGTTCGGTTGAATCTAACACCCGAGGATCAGCTGAGTGCACACCCACGAGAGAGAACTTGGTGCCAAACCTTGTCCAAGAGGCCCTTGACCTCGCAATTCAGTCCTTTGAACGGGTGTGGACTAGGTTCAAGAGAGTCCCCAAGGTCCCCACACATTATCGGGCCGAAACCCTCCATCACCTCCGGCATGAAGTCATTCAAATTTGGTGATGAGCGCATGATTCGCGCAAGGCATGATCTTCTCGAATCGTGCGAGGCATGGTCTTAGCGGCCCGAACGATGGTACCTTAGGGCCCCCAGAGTGCGGCACACAGGAACCCCAGGGTCAGGTCGCACGCAATCCCACTACCAGAAAAGTCACATTTCATTTTCCAACACTGATCCGACGTCCGCAAAGGGGAATCAGCACCTTGTCATTCCCACAAATTCGACTCTGGTAACCTTCCCCCTACGGGTCCAGGAATTCCGCCGAGTCGGCCTGGCCAAATGTCAAATTACTGCGCGATGTGACACCATCACACCATTGCGGTTGTATAAATGCGAAGGGCCCATATCGAACACCCACCATTGTAGTGCTGAACAACCCATCTCCACGACATGTCTTCTAGATCTCCAAGAGTCGCCGTCGTCATCTACACCATGTATGGCCATATCGCCAAACGTCAGTCCTCAGAATCCTGACGTGGAGAATGTGACGTTGGGCGACTAACCATTGTTCCCATAGTCGCAACATCCGTCCAGGAGGGCGTTGCAGCAGCCGGTGGCTCTGCCGAAATCTACCAGTAGGTGCACACACCTGTTCAGAGTCGACTGATTGACACTCCCACAGAATCCCAGAGACGCTATCCCCAGAAATCCTCGCCAAGATGCATGCCCCTGCTAAACCAGACTATCCAACGATCACCGTCGATGAATTGACGCAATACGATGCCTTTATCTTTGGCATCCCCACCAGGTACGGCAACTTCCCTGCGCAGTGGAAGGTGAGCCTCATCGGTTTGCGACCCCGTGCCGTACGATCAATGTTCTTGTATAGGCATTCTGGGATGCGACGGGCAAACTCTGGGCCACGGGGGCCTTGGCAGGCAAGTTCGCCGGCGTGTTCGTCTCCACGGGCACAGCCGGCGGCGGTCAGGAAGCGACCGTGATCAGCTCGCTCTCGACGCTCGCGCACCACGGGGTCGTCTACGTCCCTCTGGGCTACAGCCGCACGTTCCCCCAATTCGCCAACCTGAGCGAGGCTCACGGCGGTACGTCGCCTTCTCTCGTCTTCGCCGACGCACCGTTCGTGACGTCTGTTCTCGTTTAGCGTCGCCTTGGGGCGCGGGGGCGTTCGCGGGCGCAGATGGGAGTCGCCAGCCGAGCGCGCTCGAACTCGAGATCGCCAAGATTCACGGCACTCAGTTCTACGAGACGGTCGCCAAGCACAACTTTTAGGGGTATTTCGCGATGAGACGTGTACGTTACGATTGTAAATTTGCCTGCGTGTTCCTCCGTTAGGAAACCGAACGACGTGACTGGCGAAAACAGTCTTGTGAATGTTGCAGTGACGCGCCGCACCCCTGTCCAAGTGGCGCCGGCGGTGGACCTCGGCGCCTCGCTTACATAAGAAACCATTGGTTCATGTGAGAACTTTGCATGGTATGATGCTCTCCTCTCTCCTTACCGCTGTATGCACCTAGCAGTGAAAAGGTGACGACTACGAATATTATTACCCTTTCACGTCGAGACGTTGCCCTAGTCGATGCATGACATTCTGCTGTGAACCGTCACTCACGGCTCTGCACGGGCGCCATTTGTAGACCTCCTATCCTAGCCCAACTCGGCCAAGGCAACTTATCTATGAGTGATTCAGCGGACGAAATTCTAGGTTTACTTAGATGATTGCTTGACTCCCTCCGAGGCCCACCGCGCGGACACAGCTGTCAAGTTCGCACCCGCGTTCCTCGTCGTCTTCCGCGTGTCCCCGGGCTAGAAGGAACCTCGCATCAGACTGGAAATTCAAAGATTACTATTGATAGTAATAAAGAAGAAATACAAGGTCTTAGATCTTCATGTTCTAGGACCAACGTCCAGCTACTATAGCGTTTCCATCTGAAAACCCGGGTATCCGCGCTCTAGCTCCTCCATGATCTCTCGCTTGTAAGCCGAGATGCCGCCGACGTAACTGTTTGCTTCGCGTTTCTTCTGCCAACCATCGACCTGTGCAAAGAGCGTTTCGCTGAAGAGAGCGTCGATGTGCTTCTTGTACGCGAGTGCGGCATGCGAGGTGGGCGAAAACTTGGTGATACCGTGCCGGCCAAGATACTCGATCGTTTGAACGATCCAGGAACCTTGGATCTCGATGCTCGTCGGCACATTGCAGGGAGCTGGTCCCTGGGGGCCGTGCGCAAAGAACAGGTTCGGGAAGTTGTCGATCGTCATTCCTAGGCTTTCGAACGCGACGTTCGAGTCAGGCGTTCACAAGGTGGGCCGAGAAACTTACTAGGTGAGCGTGCTGTCTCGCCAGTGGTTCTGGATAGCTTCACCGTCGACGCGGCGTAGGTCTAAATCGATGAATGTGCCGGCATAGGTATCGAATCCTATGTACACTGAGCGACCCGCAGAGTCCTTCACTGGCGTGTCACTTACCAGTGGCAAGGATGAGCACATCGACTTCGTACTCCCTTTCCGTCGTTTTTACACCCTTTGGTGTGATCTCGACAATCGGATTCGTGTGGACGTCGGCGATTTCGACGTTGTCCTGGTTGAAGACATCGTAGAAATATTGTTCCAGACATGGACGCCTGCACCCAAAGGGGTGGGGAGGAACTGCTGGGGCCAACAGCTCGCGTTTCTTGGGGTCCTTGATTCTTTCGCTGACTTTCTTCCTCCAGAATGCATAGGTCGCATGATTGCTGTCTTTGTTGAGGAGAATGTCATGATAATTTGCAACTGGGTCAGAGTCGGACAGACAATGAGCTCCGAGTAATTGAACCGATATCATCGACATACGCCAGAAATGGAAGCCTCCTTGGTTCCACAATGCTTCCAACATTGCTTGTCTTTCTTCTTCACCATCTTGCATCATACGACGTGGAGTCCAGTCGATGGGGAGTCCACTGAACGTAGTTGGTAGCTTTCGGAAGATCTCTTCGTATACTGGCTTGAAGTGGTCCTGTACTTGCTCGCTGACTCGGTACTGCCTCATGGGGGTTGCGAAGTTCGGGGTACGTTGAAATACGGTTAGATGTTCAACCTTGTAGGCCAGCGTCAGTGGATTGACAGGATGGTTGCAAGAGCATCCGTACATAGCGGCCAATCTCTTGGATAACTTGCACGCCACTCGCTCCAGTTCCGATGACTCCAACACGTTTTCCCCTGGTCTCTATCCCTTCCTTTGGCCAACAAGCGGTGTGACTCCACGGTCCATGAAATGTCTCGAGTCCTTTAAAATCTGGGGTGTGCGGTTTGGATGTGAAACCCTAGACTGCCATTAGTAGCGGCTAAATGGAACGGTAATGTAACCTCACCATGCACATGATTAGATGACGCGCTGAGGCCCTGTAAGCGCCGTCCTTTCCGTTACACGCGACACGCCAGATGTGCGAGTTATCGTCCCAGTGTGCTTGGTTTACGCGTGAGTTGAACCGACAATCCTTGCGAAGATCGAGCTTATCGTCAACGTAGGCGAAGTACCTACATCGAATGTGAGTGCGATGTTAGGACACGAGAACAAATCTATTGACGTACGCTTTCAGTTCCTTCCATCCAGGAAACTTCTCTGTCCACGTCCAACCTTTCCAAAGGTCGGGACGGGAAAACTCGTAGGTGGGGATGTCGCTGTCGACGCGGGCGCCAGGGTACGTGTTCCAATACCAAGTACCACCAAAGTCGGATTCGGCTTCGATCAACTTGCATCTCAGACCGCACTCGCGCAAGTGGATGAGATGGTAGATGCCTCCGAAGCCTCCTCCGACGATGATCGCATCGTACGTCTCTTCGGCCATGTGTATAGCTCTTCAGTGATGATGATATCGTCTGTCGTGTCTGGTTCTGGCGTGTAAATGTCCTTGGACTCGACCTTTTATCTTTGACGACTTCTTCACAGGTTTTGACCCGTCCATCCATATCCTGCTGAACCGGCTTGTTTTCTTGCCGGTGCTACCTCCTGTGTTCAATGTAGGAACGAACGTTGTCGGGTGTGCGGCAGTGGTTTCCCCCGCGCGGTGTGGTAACCATCTTGTCGGGCGCCCGGTGTTCCGTCCTGCTACCGGGTTTGTGTCCTTGGCACCATGCCTGACGGTTTCGATTTCTGGCCGTCATGCAAGACGTTACTGGGCACTGGTCACACCACCTTCCCCTGAAGGACGGCGCTTCGGGAAGTCAGCGCTAATCAGCGTTTGACCCGTCTATGTCCCTCATCGCCTTGGAACGTTGCAATGTTCCTTAGCGCCAGGGGTGCGGCGGGGGAGGCATGACGCGCACTAGTCAATAGTAGGGCTTTCAAGGTCCGGATACCAGTGACCGGATGGCGGGAAGAATGGAGAATAGGGCAGAGCTTCTTGTCATCGGATGACGAATGGCACCGAGTGCAATGAGCCTGCTCTAACATTCAGCTCAACCACACGCTGGGCGAGTGCCGCTGTTGAGCTCTATCAGTCGTCATTTACATGTGCGGTCTGGACTAGAGCCAAACAGCAAATCGCAGTTACTCGCAACTCGCCTGGTGTGAAGCCCTTTAGACGGTGCATGATAACGTTCAGTTTATGCGCATCGACACCTATGTATGGGATTGCCGTAGTTACCGTGATAGAAACGCAGAGGAGATCCGGGGATGTGAATTGCCATTTTCGTGCTGCTCAGCTGTAGGACTTTTTAGAAACCAGCCATGAGCGCGCGTGCAGGGACAGGCAGCGCCAGGACCTGAACGAAGGTAAATGTGATTGCCGCGCGGGCGCTCTTCCATCCTGGACAAATGGCGCTGAATCTATCCTCAGCCTCTCCAATGTTAGGGATAATGAAAACCACACCGTGTCCTAGTAAGTCGCTTCGTTTTTTTTCGAAGCATGTTAAGCGTGCATCTCTCTGGCTCTAGCGAGATGTGGGCTGCCTCGTGATTTGGCAGATCGGTTGCTCTGTTTACTGACTTCATTCTACTCACCCGCAGGGCCTCTGCGACATAAATAAAAGACCTTAGACTTGGGGTTCCACCCGAACCATGTAAAGTTGCATCGAGTTGATTGGAACGTCTATCCCCGGGGGCACTCCTTGTCCGACTGTCACCGTCGCCGCATTTCAATCGGTAGTCGGTTAAATAAATGCCGAAATTCGTTGGAACGAATGGGCGCATCACAAGTCGTTTAGCGCTCATCGTTTCCATTCTATGTTTTGATGTCCTTCCAGGAGCTTGTTAAATGAGATGAATGAGAACGGAATCAGGCGACGTGATCAGAGGATGAGCCTCGCTGAGGAATGGCGTAACACAACGTTCGTCAATGATCTCCGACGAGGCTATACTCACCGTCAACATCGAACGAAGTACGCAGCTCCATTTGCCACGCCATTTGAAGCTATAGCCGAGCCACGCGAACAAAATTCTTGAAGAGCGCCTGCTCTGTGCGGCGGACTCTCAGAGTCCTGGAGCTCAAAGCGTCAACTGTGCAGAGTGGGTTGGCCGGCATTCGGTAGCAACGGACAAGCAAAGGATATACCAAGTTGACGCCGGGTCTGAGATAAAACGCGAGAGGGAGAAACACGGCGAAGAGAGCGACGAGCGCCGCGCATTTCCAGACGGCTTGACTGCAGCGCTGCTCGAGGTCAACTTCGTCAGGGGTCTTGCCAGAGTCGCCGTGAGGCAGCTTGCCGGTCGGGATTTGAAATGGGCGACGTAGAATGTCTCTAGACTCGACAACAAGAACTCGCCGCTGCTATTACCTCAGATACTCAGTGTGAACGAATCCTCCAACAGAGGAGCATCTACGTCCAGCAGTGTCAAACCAAGTCAGCCGCCATTCCGGCGCGGCGTCTCTACCGTTATCTGCTGTGGCTCCCGCCTTTTGCAGACATCGAATCCGAGGATGAGGACGAGGAGGTAGTGGGTGGCTCTACCCGTCCGTCAAGCCATCCTCGCCAACGTGGTCGATTCGTCTCACGTCTCCCTCGGTCGGTACCCCATTCTGCCTTTTACCAATCCCCGAGTTTCACATTCACCTCAGCAGGATCTTGCAAGAACTTACAAGAAGAAACTGTTCACCGAGTGCGGGCTGGTGCTGCGAAGCGGGGAAACCGCGCGCACGTGCAAGAACTGACAACAAAGAAACTTGAGAACGAAAAGGTGAGTTCTAACCAAATCACGCTGGTGACGAGTCACTTATATGTGCTTCTGGGCAGACACGATCATCCGTCTGCTCAAGAAACAGTTTAAACCCAAAAAAAAACGGGAGTGACGCACTATCGACAGGAGATGATCTAGCACCAGTGTCCACCACGCCGGCCGTCATGCAGTCCACTCGAAGGGCTGACAATAAAGGAGAACACAATTAGTTGAACAGCGTACAAACACGGGAGTAGTTCAGATGAAGGTGCCATGATGACGTTTCTGGCTAGACCCTGGCGTTAGACTCCGAGACGCTTGCGCGCTTCGAAATTGTCAGACTGGGCAATCCTACCAAACGTTGTTTGAATCGAGTTTATGAGCACATGTATGAAAACATTATTGTTACAGTAAATAATCCGATGCGCACTCGACTTAAGGCCAAGAAGCTCAGACGTCGGAAGTCAAGTAATTGATCAGGTATTATTGAATTGCATTGCAGGTAGCGGTAGCATTCAAAGGCCTACATGGATGAACGGAATCCACTCGTTAAACGACGCGCCGACGCTGGCCCGGAGGTCGCCGATGGCTTCGTGCAACGCGTACGCAGCCTCCCGATAGTCCGGCCGTGTGTCTTGTCGAAACAGATGCTCGTATACATTCTTCGCCACGAGAGGCGCGAACCTATCGCTGATCGACCACATCGTACCGATGACGCCTGCGTAACCCGCGAACAACATCCCCGCAGCGATGTGAATGGCCTCGTCCGGGAGCCGCTCTTCACCCATCGCCGTCTGTTCAGCCGAAAGAAAAGCGAGCCCACCGCGGGGTCGTGATAACGCGATCATGTCGCGGACCTTCAGACGGCGTTGATCTGCAAGACAAAGCCCACTATCGATCCCGTCTTGAATCCCGTGACATGCAAAGTGGACCCAATCAGTATCCTTCATGAGGGAAAGTACTTCCTCGACCGTGCCAACGGAGGGTTTCACGAGAGTGGTGAGTGCTGGAGGCAGCCTTTCAATCGCCTCTTTGATGTGGCCTAATTCAATGGCTACACCAGGGAGTCTCCCACGACCATCCGTGGCTGGCTGAGGGATGGCGAGGAAGCGAAGATTGTCGCCGGGGGTAATAGTCCGATTTGGCGACGGTGCAAGAATGGCCAGAGAGGGAGCATACGACGAGATGATGAAGTCAAACACTTTGTGACCAAGTTGGGAATATTCGTCGCCGTATAGCCCTGCTGCATGGAGGGGAAGAAATGCAAATGGACCAGTCGGACACCAAAAAATGCGCGAGAGGTCTCCAGGTATCTGCCGAAAGACAGGTAAGTGGATTGGCTGCAAACACGAGTCACATGACAACGTACAGAGTAAGCCAAGGCATCTAGGACCGGTTTGACAACAGACATCCACAACAAACGCAAAACATGCCCTGGGCCAGTCACAACGTTCCACTTCCATGGGTCTGTCCTCCCGACTGAGGTCCTTCATAGTCATTTGAAGGTGTGGCGGTTGCTGCAAAGCGAATTCGGGAAGCGGGACATGAACCACGTGGTCTACGTTGGCGAGCACGATGAGTGCATCGCAGCGGCTTTTTGCAGCGCTGAGTAAAACCACTGGACCAGCATGGGCTGAGGCACGGAGCTGAGAAAACTGTTTGTAGCGTAGAAATCCGTCGAAGCCAGGCAACCTCCGGATTTCCCTTAGTAGATGATCTCGCTCGATTGCAAGTGTACGGTGTCGGTCAGCCTCTTGGCGCAACGATTCCGGCACGGGGCCTTCACTCAAGGGTGACAGTGTGGACAAGGACTTTTCACGATTGACGCTGGCATGGTCCAATGCAATTGACAGTTCCTGGAGTCGACGAGCATGATCTGGATAAGTAGACACCAATTCGTCGTGTGAACTGCGAAGTCGAAACTGCTCGCCCCAGACAATCGAGCGTCCCCGTTCGAGCCACTCCACCGCAAGTTCTGGACGCCCGGCATCCAGTGCTGCCGCGGCAGCCTCGCGGACAAGGTCGGCACCTTGGATGAGCTCCGAGTAACGGTGTTTGAGAGACAGACCGATCCACGCGAGTTCCGGAAGAAGATTGATGGCAACAGAATATGCACGGAGAAGAGAGTGATGACGTATGAGGCGAGCACACAAAATCCAACTCTGGGATGCGCGGAAGCGAATGCCAACGGAGCCGAGAGGAAAGGAAGCAGCAAGTGCATATACGGACAGGGCGCCTTCCAGGTCACGATATCCTCCAAGACAAAAGAAACGAGTGCGAAGGAAGTTGCCGAAGTTGCTGAGACGGCCGGGGTGGTCGGGGTGCCCATGAGGGGTGAGCTGGATAGCGTCCCTCAGATTCGAAATAGCACCATCTAAGTCACTAAGCTCTCCGAGGTGCTCGAAACGAGCGCTAAGGGAAAGGCCGAGGTTGTTGAGATCACCAGGCTTGTCGGGATGGCCATCGGGGGTAAGTTGGATGGCGTCCTTCTGAGTCGAAATAGCGTCCTCCAGGTCACCAAGCTCCCCAAGGTGCTGGAAACGAGTGAGAAGTGGCATACCGAGGTTGCTGAGGCGACCGGGCTTGTCAGGGTGACCATCAGGAGTGAGCTGAACAGCGTCCTTCTGAGTCGAAATGGCGTCATCTAGGTCACCAAGATCTCCGAGACACTGGAAACGAGTGAGATAGGAAATACTGAGGTTGTTGAGGCGACCGGGCTTATTGGGGTGACCATCAGGGGTGAGCTGGACAGTGTCCTTCAGAGTCGAAATGGCATCCTCCAGGTCATCAATCTCTCCGAGGCACTTGAAACGAGTGAGAATGGAGATGCCGAGGTCGCCGAGGCGACCCAGCCTGTCGGGATGGCCATCGGGGGTAAGTTGGACAGCGTCCCTCTGAGTCGAAATGGCATCCTCTAGGTCACTAAGATCTCCGAGGCGCTCGAAACGCGTGAGAATGGAGATGCCGAGGTTGTTCAGACGACCGGGCTTGTTGGGATGGCCATGGGGCGTGAGTTGGACAGCGTTCCTCTGAGTTGAAATGGCATCGTCTAGGTTGCAAGTTTCTCCGAGGCGCTGGAAACGAGTACGAAGGGAGATACCGAGGTTGTTGAGGCGACCAGGCTTGTCGGGATGGCCGTCAGGGGTGAGTTGGATAGCGTCTCTCTGAGTTGAAATTGCATCGTCTAGGTCACCAATCTCTCCGAGACGCTCAAAACGAGTGCGAAGGGAGATGCCGAGGTTGTTGAGACGACCAGGCTTGTCAGGATGACCATCAGGAGTAAGCTGGACAGCGTCCCTCTGAGTTGATATGGCGTCATCTAGGTCACCAAGCTCTCCGAGGCGCTGAAAATGACTGAGAAGAGAGAGGCCGAGGTCGTTGAGACGACCAGGCTTGTCAGGATGACCATCAGGGGTGAGCTCAACAGCCTCCCTCTGAGTCGAAATGGCATCCTCTAGATCATGAAGCTCTCCAAGGCGCTGGAAGCGGGTGAGAAGTGAGATCCCGAGGTTGTTTAAACGACCAGACTTGTCTGGATGGCCATCGGGGATGAGCTCAACAGCCTCCCTCTCAGTTGAAATGGCGTCATCAAGGTCATTGAGCTCTCCAAGGCGCTGGAAACGACTGAGAAGGGAGATACCAAGGTTACTGAGGCGACCAGGCTTGTCAGGATGACCATCAGGGGTGAGCTGAATGGCATCCTTCTGCGTCGAAATGGCGTCGTCTAAGTCACCAAGATATCCAAAACGCTGGAAGCGAGTGCGAAGGGAGATGCCGAGGTTATTGAGACGACCAAGCCTGTCCGGATGGTCATCAGGCGTGAGTTGGACAGCGTCCCTCTGAGTCGAAATGGCGTCCTCTAGGTCACCAATCTCTCCGATGCGCTCGAATCGCGTGAGAAGGGACATGCTGAGGTTGCTGAGACGACCGGGATTGTCAGGATGGCCATCGGGGGTAAGCTGGACAACGTCCCTCTGAGTTGAAATGGCATCCTCTAGGTCAACAAGCTCTCCGAGGCGCTGGAAACGAGTGAGAAAAGATATGCCGAGGTTGTTCAGACGACTAGGCTTGTCTGGATGGCCATCGGGGATGAGCTCAACAGCCTCCCTCTCAGTTGAAATGGCGTCATCAAGGTCATTGAGCTCTCCAAGGCGCTGGAAACGAGCGAGAAGAGAGCTGCCAAGGTCGCTGAGACGACCGGACTTGTCAAGATGACTATTGGGAGTGAGCTGGACAGCGTCCCTCTGAGTCGAAATAGCGTCGTGAAGGTCACTAAGCTCTCCGAGACGCTGGAAACGAGTGAGAAGGAAGATGCCGAGGTCGCTGAGACGACCAGGCTTGTCCAGATGGCCATCAGAGGTGAGCTGGACAGCGTCCTTCTGAGTTGAGACGGCATCCTCGAGGTCACCAATCTCTCCGAGACGCTGGAAGCGACAGAGAAGAGTGATACCGAGGTCACCAAGACGACCAGGCTCATCTGGATGACCATTGGGGGTGAACTGGACAGCCTCCCTCTGAGTCAAAACAGCATCCTCTAGGTCGTGAAGCTTTCCAAAGTGCTGGAAACGAGCGAGAAAGGAGATGCCGAGGTTTCTGAGGCGACCTGGCTTGTCTGGATGGCCATCGGGGGTGAGTCGGACAGCATCTCTCAGATTTAAAATGGTGTCGTCCAGGTCATCAGGCTTCCTAAGGTGCTCAAAACGAGTGCGAAGGGAACTGGCGAGGTTGTGGAGACGACTAGGCTTGTCAGGATGGCCATCCTGTGTAAGCTGGACAGCTTCCCTCCGCATCGAAACGGCGTCATCTAGGTCATGAAGCTCTCCAAAACGCTCGAAACGAGTATCATGGGAGATGCCAAAGTTGCTGAGATAGGTGGGTTTGTCGGGGTGACCATCAGGGGTGAGCTCGATAGTGACCCTGTGGATCGAACAGGCCTCATCAAGGTCGCTAACCTTTCCAAGGCACGAGAAACGAGCGAGAAGGGAGATACCAAGGTTGTTGAGACGACTGGACTTGTCTGGATGGGCGTCGGGGGTAAGCTGGACAGCATCCAACTGAGTCGAAATGGCGTCATCTAAGTCACTAAGCTCTCCAAGGCGCTCAAAACGAGTGAGAAGGGAGCTGCCAAGGTTACTGAGACGACTGGGCTTGTTGGCATGGCCATCAGGGGTGAGCTGGACAGCATCCCTGTGAGCTGAGATGGAGTCGTCCAGGTCACAAAGCTCTCCGAGGCGCTCGAAGCGAGTAAGAAGAGCATTCCCCAAGTTATTCAGATGACTGGGTCTGCCAGGGTGGCCATGTGGGGTAAGCTGAACAGCATTCGTATGCATAGAAATGCTGTCTTGTAGGTCGTCAAGCTCTCCCAGATGCTCAAAACGAGTGTGGAGGGAGTACCCGAGGTTACTGAGATTTCTGGGCTTGCTGGGGTGACCATCAGGAAGCTTCACGGCATGCATGAGAGCCGAAATGGCATCATCTAAGTCACCAAACACTTTAAGGCATAAGAAGCGAGTAAGGAGGGTGTCGCCAAGGCTACGGAGAACGGTGGGCTTGTCAGGGTGGTTGTCAGGGGTGAACCGCACGGCGTCCCTGTGAGCCAAAATAGCGTCGTCCAGATCAGGGAGCTCTCCTAGGTGCTGGAAACGGGTGAAGATGGAATTTCCGAGGCTATTGAAACAACTGGGCTTGTCGGGGTGGTTATGAGGGGTGAGCTGAACGGCGTCCTTGAGAGCCCAAATGGCATCGTCTATGTCACGAAGCTCTCTGAAGCGCTTGAATCGACCCGACAACGCTCCACTATGATTAGATAGCCCTCGGAGGTAATCATCCTCCCCAAACGATGTAGTCCATAGCAAATCCCTCATAATCTTGATTAACTGTTCCACGCGTTCATTTCACTGAGTACATTGGATGATGTGGTTCCACGTACGTAGTTACCCGCGTCTAGTCCGGATGAGTTGGTTGGGCATTTCCCCCAGGCAACAGAGGCTGAACGATCTACATCAAGAGCCCAGATATCATGTACAGTCCGACGTCTCTTCCAAGGTGACTCCCCCACTTGGATGGGCTTCCTGTCGTGCTGAATGTTCAGGTCGTCATCGATCTTCCTTGCGACATCATCCGAGTTCTCGCCTTCACCTTGCCCGTCCTTGCGTTCTATCATGCGCATAAGCGGACACAAGCTACTTGTCAAGGACGTGGAACGTACGTTCTTTTTGCTCCAGTTTCCAGTAAACAACTTGATTGTGCAAGGATTGCAAGACAGATATCGATTCGCTGCCCTCCTCACCAACCGTCTCTGCATCGGCGCGCGCATCCTCTAACGCCTTCTCAGCGACACGGATCGCCTCATCGACGCTGCGCAGAACCTCGTAATGAAACAGGGAAAAGTTTAGGGCAAGGTGCAGGCGGATCGGATGTGTTGCGAAAAGCCCGGAGGTAGCAATCTTCGCAGTACCATCATAAGCGGCCAGCGACTTTTCAATGCTCACTTTGCGTCGGCTGTCAGCGTAAAAGTCGGATGCGCACCAATGGTAATCGCCAACCCTGAAAGATGGATAGTGAGGTATGTATTTTGGGATGATGGGGCGACTCACATCCGACCATAGAAGACGATTGACTCCGTCGACCTAGTCGAGGGGATGAGGTGTCTGTCGAGGATATCAAGAACTTCCTCGCAGATGTGAGTGATTTCGCCTTCGAGCTTCTCAGCGTCGCATGATTCGCGAGCATGGGCATCAACAAGATATTTATATCCGGATGAGAGAAGGTTGCGTTCCTCTGTAGTCAGCTCCACGTCCAAAAATGCGATGTCCCGCATGTGAGTGACCACGTCTGACGAGACGTATAAGCATGGTGAGGGCATTTAATTACTTATGTAACTTACCTTTCCAACGCTTGTCTTGTTCGGCGGCCTTGGCGAGACGAAGTGATTGTTCACGAGATGTGAAGGTCTGTAGAACATAGTATTATCAACACGTCTATCAGTAGAGCCAGCAACGAGAAAATCACCGTTGATATGTCGTGGAGTATCTGGAATATAGTTTGCTGTTCGACATTGTCAGTCACGTATGGTTACTTGACAGCTCGGGTACATACATCGTAAAAAATGGAGGGAAAAACAGATTGAAGACAGTTTTGAGGGTGATTCAAGGAAAGGCTGATATTAGTGCTCGAAGTCTACATGTCATAAACACTTACAAGATCATCTAAGATGTCTAGGTTTCTTCGGTCGATGTTAAAGAGTAACGAAGGACGAGAGGATTCATCTGAGTCCTCTCCTTTACCAGGAAATTCGATGGCTGCAAATGCAGAATTTCAGTGAAAGCACCAGGTACTAAACTACGATGCTTACATTCTTCCATGAGCAACTTTTCTACGGTGACTTCTCCGATGTGGAGTTCTTTAACCTTGAAGGTGGAGTCGGGAAATGAGCAAATCGAGATACGGAGTATACCAGATAACTCAAATGGGCTAACGATCGTCAATATCTCTAGCAGTGGGACAAGAGAGCAAGTGGAATCTCACAGTGGAATCGGGTCATCCCATACTGTAACCTCTCCCGCCGTTACCAGTCTACCTTTGGTCCTACGTTTACTATCGCCAGACTGTACCAATACATAGCATTCAATTGGAACGCATCCAAGATCAGTAAGTTGATCGCCACGGATACCTGCAAGATGTCTTGTAGGACTACGTGTAAACGCTAATGCCAAGTTTATGACTTACTCGTGATGACGTTCACAGTCTGAAAGCTGTCGTCGCATGGTTCAGAAATTCCGGCGACCACTACTGGAACTCCCAGTGGTTCCTGATCACTCCCACTAGCGATGGAACATTCTGAGGGGGTATAGTGAGGGTAAATGAAGTTTCTAACGATGTTCCCTCACTGTGTTAAACATCTAGGTTGAGTAGATACACGCAGCACAGAATTAAATCACCAACCCTTCAACTTCCATGTATATGACCCCTGAGGTAGATCATACAGTAAGTGTTGGATTCTTCTGAGTCAGTACTTACCATGCTCCGGATCAATCAAACATTTTTCCGACAAGAACTGCACGAAGTAAGTTTCTTGCATCAGCTGGTCAGAGGATAGTCGTTCCTATGTTCTGAAAGTCAAATATGAATGATTGGAATGGTAAAGGACCGACCTTATCAAGGAAATCGATCCATTCGCTGTCGTGGGTCACAGCAACAGTCATTGCAGAGTTCTACGAAAATTAATCAGCGTTTCAAGATATGCAAAGCGGACATCCGACTATGTACCTTGCTCAGCAGGTAACGGTTTATAGTATCAGACGGGTGAAAGGGCTGGCCACTCGGTTAGTTCTCGCGTGAGCGACCATGGTAACGCCTACCTGAGATAGGTTTGGTTCGGGAGTCAAGGTCGTCGGATCCGCCCTGCGATTTCGATTGCTGTCTGTTTCCTGGGTCTTCTTCCTTCCAAATTTCCGTTTCCCAAATGAGAGGCCACAAAAATTGAAAACCGCATGTAGTTCTTCGCCAGCGACCAAGTCAGTCACCCGATGTGTAACCAACCCAAACACGTCCTTCAAGGCGATCTTGAACCCCCGTAAGAATATACACTGATCGGCGTTTTGGCCACGTCCATCATTCCACTCGACGTGAAAGGCATGTCTCCATTTATAATTTCTAGTGTTGTCGCCGTCGCCCTGCTCAACCTTTGTCAGCCACAATCGTTGCGAGTCATCATTCAGCTTTGCATCCTTGAATGACGCGAGCGACCAGGAGCGAGCTTTGAAGAAACCGGTGACGAGATATAGAGAATGATTGCCGATCGGCCGCTGGAGACACTCGACAACGAAACGATACCAATCGGATGCATGATGCATCGCGAGGTCTCGAAATTGATCTTTGCATAAGAAGTCGCGAAACACAGCCCCTTCTGGAAGAATCAGAATTGCACCCGCTGTGGAGGACGGAGCAAACTCGTATTCAGTGCTGTAACAGCAAATGTTCTCCAGTGATCATAGTTTCTAGGGCAAATACATACCCTGAACACCCGGGTGGGCCAACCAACCTTACGCCAGATGATATAACGGTGCCAGGGAGAACGGCGTCCGACTTGATAATGACATCCTGGGATTCATTCAGGCGTATAGCATCGTATTTCGGGAAACCCTTGTCTTTCCAGCGTGCGTGGAGGGGGTAGTCAGCTGGTTTGCATATGTTGAAGAGGACATTAAACCCGCTCTCGGTATCCACAACGCCTACATCGCCAATTTGGATCCCGTCCTCTCGATACTCTCGCGGTAGATTGTGGGTATTGCTGAGTTGAGGAACCCATAAGGGATACCCGCGACGTTTGGGCAGGTATCGGGCGTATAGATCCTGCGGGGAGCTGTCCATGGGGTCGGCGCTAGAGAGAACGACGGCACGACGGCACGTTGCGTTCATTTCACATCACGAGTCGCGACAACGGATTAACTACTGACATGCTGGCTGATCGATTATGCTGCGAGTGCGAGTGACATCAAGCGGGAATCTGTCATGAGGGAACGAGGACAAGGAACCAGTCATGCTCGAAGGGTAAAAGATACCAGTGCCAGTGCTCACGGCGTGAGTGGTCGGTGGTGAGTACTTGTGAACCCCGACGACCAGCTCGCGGAGAATGCCGAGTTCGAGTGCAAAGGCAGTCACTCAAGGGGCCCCAATCCAGGAATGCGTCTTCACGGTCCAGATATAAATCGCGGGCCCGACTCCGGAGACTTGATGAGCTCCGGAGCCCCTCGTCATCGAAAAGGTGAAGTCGTCCGCTGGCGGTCTCCAGGTGGCTATTGTTTCTGTGGTCCTACCGTCACATCAGTGCGATCCAAGGACGTGTTCGAATGATGTCGGACGTATCTCCAACAAGCAGCCTCATCTGCACGGGACATGATAAACGTAAAGGTCTGATGTTCCATTTGTTTCACGTTTCAAACTTGATCAGCCAAAGCACGAGCTAACCAAGGCCAGACGGATAAGAGACTGAGAGCAGTCGTGCAGTCGAAAGGGACCCTGGAGTCCAGGTCAGTCACATCCCG
>JBBPSZ010000132.1:0-16960 GCA_038093835.1 Strobilomyces confusus
GCCGACTCGTCGCCGGGACTCTGTTCCATGGGCGAATAGGAACTTTGGGTTGACGAATTGGACGCACGCTCGGAACGACGTTCGTCTAGATCCACTGATATTCGATCTATCTCCTCATCGTCGATGAACCGCCTGACAGAAGGTACCGGGGATTGAGCCACTGGGCGAAGGGAGCGATCGGGATCTTCCTCCGCACGCTCACACTGCTCGCTCACAGTGGCGTCACGTCCTTGACGCCGCTCATGGAGGCCCTCCTCGACGACTCCGCGCAAGACTTCAATTTCGCCGGCGAGCCTTTCCACTTCAGTTCTGAGTTCGTTAATTTCTTGTGCCTTCTCCGTCAGCAAACGCGCGTCCGACTCTCGCAGACTGCGAAGATCCTCAAGGAGCTGCTGCTGAGAAGCCAAATCAGACGTGACGCGCGCAAGATGGGACCTCAGTGTTGCGACGAGAGCCTCTAGCGCTGCAATGGATCAGCATGAATGAGTCTATGACTCGCTTTGCACTCACCCTTTTTCTCCTGAACTACTTCGAGGTATTTAGATGTATGGGAGTCCACGTCTTTCGCTCTTCTTTCTTTCCCCTTGGCCCGAGAGGGAGACGGCACTATACGGGCGGCGCCGACGTCCATCGCGTCTTGAGATTCTATGGCGCGCGTGCGTTCTCTCACGACATCGCGTTTGCAATCTTCGAGCTCATACTCGAGCTCTCTGACGCGACGCCGTGCGATGCTATTCTCCGTCTCCAAGTGATTCAGCCTTGCGTGAAGCGCGTTCAGCGATGCTATCAGACGAGCTTCGAATAGGACGATCAACTTTGATGCACAAAAAGAACGAAGGGCCCTACTTACCTTCGACCTCTTTAGAAGAACCCGTCCCACGGACACCGTACCGTTCCAGGTTCGCCTTGGCGGGGGAGACAACGGCGTTGGTCAATCCGGTGACATCTGGGAGATGCACGCGGCTACGGTTAGACCTTTTGGCTGCGCGGCCTTCATTCAAGTCACCCGCCACGCCAGGAATGTTTCGTTCTGGCCAGTCCTTGACGACAGAGCGGTGCTCAGCGGCAGGAACAGCAACAGGTCCCTCTTCGTCCAGAGCCTGGCGAACGTCACGGGCCAGACCCCGGGCCATCTTGGTGAATCGGGAACCAGACGTCGAAGGCGTCGGCGGCTGAACGTGCACTTGTGGCTGGGTAGGTGCGAGTTGGGAGACATGTCTTCGGATAGGAATGGCAGAGGTATCAAAGGCGACAGTAGCTTTTCGCCCGCGCGGAGTCATGTTCCGCCTATGAGGGTTGGCGTCAGCCTCTGGTTGTGAGGATCTGGGTTGGCCTCCACGGGGCCGTCTGGGGGAGAAACCGACGCGCTGGAGTGTTTCCGATAACTTCGGGCGGGGGATATCTTGCGACCTCTCAGCGTCCTCGACGTCGGAGCCCGTGTGACAAGCTGGAGAGCGGGGTGCCGGCTTAGTACATGTCAAGATCTTCGAATCAATACTCCATACCTGCTATGATGTCTTGGAGAGGGCGTTCAGGATCATATTCTGCGCCAGTCACACTAGGCTCCCTCCTCTCACCACGAGCAAGCCCAGCGGTAATAGTCACGGCGCTCGCGTGATGGGCAGCTGTCGATATGGTGCGTACGTCATAAGGCGTGACGCCCTCGTCGTCGTGGATAGACCACGCGGGGACGTTGCTGGCGTCGAGATCAAAGTTTTCGCGGGAATGCCGATCGAAAGAAGCGAACGCCGTAAACTGGTCCGGTGCGGAGCCGTGTCTCGGATACTCGATGGACTCGTTGTCGCCGGCGTCGTCGTCCGGCACAGAGGATAGATGAAGGGATAGATCGGTGTTCTGGAGGTTGTGTTCGAGTTGGATGCGGTGTTGCTCGAGCTCGTCGCCGGGGATGCTGAAGTCGCGGCGCGAGGACGAGGATGACTTTTTGGCCATCTGGGGTGTCGCTGGAAACAGGCTACGAGAGAGAAACGGAAAAGCGAGACGAAGCGGGCGAAGAACGACGACATCAACAAGACTCGACCGCCGTGGAACGCGTCAGTCACGTGACCGTTACTCGACCCCTCCACGGCGGGTTTCTTGCCGGATTTACACGCCGACCTTTTCGCCGGCTCGCCATGGAGCAGCAGAGACACAAGGCCCATAGGCCCGCCCAGTCTGGGGCTAAGGCAGACAAGAAGGGCAAAGGAAAACAACAGTCCGGATTCAACGAAAAGGTGTGCCAGGCGCAGATCGTCCGTTTCTTACCTCATCACTCGAGCACAGGCTTTTGCGCCCAAGTCCGGCAGACGAGCCGACAGACAAGGGCGTAGGAATGTAGAACGCGAACAGACTCGCCTGCATGTGCCGTTGGTGGACAGGACCCCAGACGACACCCCTCCGCCCGTCATTGTCGCGATTGTGGGCCCTCCCGGGGTTGGGAAGACCACCCTCCTCAAGAGTCTCGTGCGTCGGTACTCGAAACAGACCCTGCAAGACGCAAAGGGACCCATCACTGTAGTCGCAGGGAAGAAGCGACGGCTGACGTTCGTCGAGTGCAACAATGATCTCAACTCCATGATCGACATCGGCAAGGTCGTCGACTTGGTGCTCCTCATGGTCGATGGTTCCTTCGGCTTTGAAATGGTCTGTTCTCAAGTGACTGATCTTTTATTTGCTCACGCCGTTTGCGTACAGGAAACCTTCGAGTTCCTTAATATTCTCCAATCCCACGGATTTCCGAAAGTCATCGGTATCCTTTCGCACCTCGACCTCATCAAGAGACAGTCCACCCTGAGAGATACCAAGAAAGCGCTCAAAAAGCGATTTTGGACGGAAATATACCAGGGTGCAAAACTGTTTTATCTTTCCGGTGTCCTCAATGGTCGCTACCCCGACAGCGAAATCCTCAACCTCTCTCGTTTCATTAGCGTCATGAAGTTTCGTCCGCTCGTGTTCCGAAATAATCACCCATATCTCTTAGCAGACCGTATTGAGGATCTCACGCCCCGAGAAACCATTCGCACATCGAAAGGCAAATGCGATCGTACGGTCACGATATACGGTTACCTACGAGGTACCAACCTCCGCCAGAACACGAAAGTCCACATACCCGGCGTCGGCGACCTCGTCATGACATCTGTCACCATCCTAGGGGATCCTTGCCCTCTCCCCGACGCCGATTCGGAGAAGCGAAGAAAGCTGAGCGAAAAGAAGAAGTTACTCGTGCATGCGCCCATGAGCGACGTTGGGGGTCTCATATACGACAAGGACTCGGTTTGGATCAACGTTCCTGGTAACTTTACTCGGGGGCCAGCGGACGGTAGGCCATCCACAATGGAGCATCCGTCATGATTTGACCCTTCTTTTAGCCTCTCACCCGGTCCCTCAAGGCGAAGGTGAACAAATGGTCATCGATCTTCAGGACGTCGATGCTACTCTCGCGGATGGCATCTCCCGAAGTCAGATCAGACTACTCGGGTCTTCATCGAAACACCTTAGTGTCGGTGCAACGTCTCACGCACATGAAGTGGACGAATACGAAGTGGAAGGAGCCGACGATGAGTCAAACAAGGACTTGGAAGATGGCAGCGAACTGGACGAGGCTGACTCGGAAGACGAAGACTCACGCATGGACTCTGACAAGGACGAGGACCTAGATGCGGATGATGCTGCGATGCCGTCGAGTGGCAACGATGGGCATCCTGTACAACGGCGCGCCAGGAGACCTTTGGAGGATGTTGCCGAGGAAGAGGAGGACGGAGACATCGCCTTTGTGGACAGTGACTCTGAGCTCGGAGAAAACGATGATTTCTTCCGTCCTAAAGAGATGGCTGAGTTATACGACGATGATCTTGACATGACTAAAGAACCGCTGTTGCCTGAAAACCTGCGGGAATGGGAGGACGAAGAAAACCTAGACTCGATACGTTCACTCTTCATCACTGGAAATGGATCTGCCGCGGATGATCCTGAAGAGTATGAGAAGGACGAACCCGAGGATACAGCAGAGTCCGAAAAGTCCGAAAAGTCGGGTGCCAACCGTGCTGCAGCGCTTGCTGCCAAAAAGGAAGCCCTCAAACGCAAGTTCGACGAGCAATATGACGATCCACAGGCGGAAAAAATGGACTTTTACGACGAAAAGAAAGACGAGCTGAACCGCCAGCTCCAACTCAATCGAGCAGAATTTGAGGACGTGGATGGCGAGACGCGTACGTTTGTGGAAGGCTACCGGCCTGGAAGCTATGTCCGTATCGAACTCTCGTCCGTCCCGTGCGAGATGATCGAGAACTTCGACCCCCATTACCCCATCATCGCTGGAGGCTTATTGGCGTCCGAGGATCGCTTCGGATATCTACAAGTGCGGATCAAGCGACACCGTTGGTTCGCGAAGACACTGAAGACCAACGATCCTCTTATTTTTTCGCTCGGATGGAGACGTTTTCAGACCATCCCGATATACTCCCTTGATGATCACTCGATCCGAATGCGTATGCTCAAGTACATTCCTGAACACATGCATTGTTATGCGACGTTTTATGGTCCTGTCGCGCTACCGAACAGTGGCTTCTGCGCGTTCAATTCCTTGGACAAAGCTACTGCCGGCTTTAGAATATCCGCGACCGGCGTCGTCCTGGACATTGACCGGTCGACGAAAATCGTGAAGAAACTGAAACTGACGGGGGTGCCCTTGAAGATATTCAAGAACACGGCGTTCGTAAAGAATATGTTTACGAGTGCACTCGAGGTAGCAAAGTTCGAAGGGGCCACCATACGGACCGTTTCGGGGATCCGAGGACAGGTGAAAAAAGCGCTGTCGAAACCAGAAGGCGCTTTTCGGGCAACGTTTGAAGACAAGGTGCTCATGAGTGGTGAGTCGATCTCGACGTCGACGCGACGATGCTGACAATGAAACGAAAGACATCATTTTTCTACGCACATGGTACTCGATCGAGCCCCGCCAGTTCTATAATCCGGTGACGTCGTTGCTCCTGTCGGACAAGTCGCGATGGCAAGGCATGCGGCTCACGGGTCAAGTGCGACGAGAGAAGGGTATCAAGACGCCGCTGAATGTCAACTCGCACTACAAGCCCATCGATCGCCAGCCGCGACGATTCAATCCGCTCAAGATATCCAAAAAGCTGCAAGCTTCGTTGCCCTATGCATCGAAACCGAGGGCGATGAAAGCACAGAAGACCCAGACATACATGCAAAAGCGTGCCGTGGTGATGGAACCAGAGGAGAAGAAGGCTGTCGCGCTGTTGCAACAGATCCGAGCCCTGCGCAAGGATCAGGTGGTGAGGCGGAAAGAGAAACAGAACGAGAGGAAAGAGGTGCATCGGAAAAAGATGGCGAAAGAGGAAGCGGTCAAGGGGGAGAAGGACAAGGAGAAGCGGAAGGAGATCATGCGGGCGGCAGGGATGAAGCACAAGCGTCAGGCGGAGGTCGAGGAGGGGTCCGCGCCGTCTAGGAAGCGGCGGAGGACGTCGTCGTAATGGTTGGCGTGACTGTGACGCGACGCGTGACTGTAATCGAAACGGGCCGTTACAGCAGACCAGGTTGAGCGCTGGCTTGATGAGCGGGCACTGCGAATGGTACGCCAACGGGCCGCAGGGGAGGCATTCGCCCGATCCAGCGACGAGCGCAACCATGCACACTCACGCCAGCGTCCCCGACGCCGTGTGCGAGGCCCACAGGTTGTTCGCAGCCTACCCGTCTGCCTCCGCGACGCCCTCTGCGCATGGTACCGTCCTTCTCCTTGCCTGTCGTATCCTGCGCTGACCACGGTCAAACAGTGACGAGGCATGTCAGCAACTTGTCCACCCCTGCCCAACCGCCGACGTACATGGAGGCGAACTACTCGGCGTTCCACGCCATCTCCTATCACACCCATCCGTCGGCCAGCTCCCCTTTTTCCGACTACTCTCGCGAGCTGGGCTATCTCTCCGACCCTTCGACCCCCGCCCAACACTCCCAGTACTGGCAGGCGACCAGAGACGAGTCTGTTCGCTATCTCTCCTATGGCACACCGTGCGTGTTCGTTCATCCTGCCCTCCTCTCTCTTCCGCTCACTTTTCGTTCACGCAGCGTCAACCAATACAATTTCTCTTCCCCGTCGACATGGACCATCGCACCCTCCGACTCCACCTATAACCCTCCGGCTATAGCCAGCTCCGTTCTCCAACGCTTCAATCCAACATCGGCCTATCCAACACCACCCCCGCCTGGCATCCGTTCCTCGTCTTCCTCACTCGCTTTTGCGCTCGGCTATCCCACCCAGGTGAAATCGCAGCCGCGCGTCTACAAGCCAGAGGAATCAGGTTCCTTCTTCAAGGACTTTCTCAACCGCTCTGCCCAGCTCTTGGATTCGAAGCCCGTCCAACCCAACAACGCCCCTCAACCTTCACCTACGAAAGTTGAATCGCCCCCTCCCGCACAACTCCCTCCGCCGGTCGTTCCGCAACCTTCTATGACCCCTAGAAAGCGTAAATCGCCCGACGAGCTCATCACTCCCTCTCGAAAACGCATACATGCAGCAAATCCTGTGATATCTCCGTTCAAGCGGTCCACGAGCGAAACGCCGTCTCTCAAGTCGTCAAAATCGTCTCGCCAAGTATTGGCATACGTAAATGTCCCTGCGCCCAATTGGAAAACACCCTCGTCCAAGTCACACGCTGGCGACTCGGCCTCTGGAGAATCCAGTGACGAAGATGGCGAGCACCCACATCACGAAGCCCATGCCCATATCAAGTCCGCTCGGCGCACCGGAGACAGGGATGAGCGAGGTAACGCGCATCCATTCCTTCCAACCAGTGCCACTGACTTTCTTCGCGTCACAGCTCCACTCGAGAGACTCAACACCTTGATCGAAGATATTTTCGAGGCGGAAGACGCGCTTGCGGCTGATATCGAAGTTGCTGATCTCCCAAAGGAATATTTCTCTCCCCTGACAGTCGACTGCAACCATCCACATCTCCAGCCGAGCATCGTAAGGAAGTTGACCAAGTACATCAGCCGGCTGGCTCGTCCCTCTAAGCGATCTAGACGTACGACGCGTGAGGGGGTTACTAATACCACTTCTGGGTCGAAGGCGCGGGATACGCTTGGAGATATCGGAACCCCCATTCTGTCGAGATTGATGAAGATTTTAGAGCGCTCGATCAAGTCAGGAGAAGATTTAGACCCTCTGCGCACGGCCACACACCATCCTCCGCCACCCTCATCCCCCAGCAAATCGAAAAGAGGTCAAAAGGTTTTCGCAGAGGGCACAGATGCACAAGAAGATGGTATCCCCGCGCACGATCCGCATCCCCAACGACTTACAGACTCTGACGTACACGAAATGGCGGTTCAACTTGAAGTTTCGAGGGACAGCATCATTGCCGCAGAGTGCTGCATGGCACTTTTGAGTGGGGAGGGCCTCACGAAACAGGTTAGTGACGATCACTACACTGGCATTTTTGTCTCCTCTGATTCCAGTCGTACTCGGTACGCTAGCTTTACTCGGAGGAGTTGATCACGACTTGCCTTAGCACTGTTAAGAATCTGCTCACTATGGTCGTTTACCCATTTGTAGAGGGCGCGGGTGTCAGCGGAGGAGCGTCCCCTCAACTGAATTGCCTACTTCGCTACATGCATACCAACTGCGGGGAGCTCCGGAGGCTACTGACCGAACTCTTCCAAGCGCTCGCTGCCGCTCTTCCTCGCATCAACGCGCTGTTTTCTGCCGATGGGATTAGCATGTCTGACGCAATCATTATCCAAGCGGTTTACATCGCTATAGGACCATTCTTCGTGGTTGAGTCTGCTGATGGCGACACGAAGGGTAAGCGGGAGAACGTTGTGCTTAGCACGTTGGGAAACAGTGCCATGAGAGGTCTTCGCCTCGACGCTCTGTCGATCATCCGAAGTGTAAGCATCTCGTCGATACTCGATTTAGCCAAGTTGATCTCTTCAAGGTGTTTGCAAATCACGAAGATCAACGATCATGGATCATTGAAGAAATTTTGACGTCGCTCATCAAGCTATCGAACAGCCATAAAAAGGCTGGGCAGTTTCGGTTTGTCTTCCTCATAAGCCGTCTCTCATCGTGAATAACATATCTGCAGGCTACGCGATGGTCGTTCGATACGCACTGCGTCCGCATTGCTTCTTCAACTGGTTCAGACATCAGCACGCGACGTTCGCATGGCTGCTCGCAGGATCTCCAAAATTCGCCAGAACCGAGCATTGCGAAATCAGGACAACGCGACAGAAAAGACCAAGGATGCCATTTTTGATGAACAGGATATCGAGGTAGGGGAAACGTGGCGCTGTTTCGCATGTACTGATCAACCCACAGGAAATGCAACTGTACTTATCGGGTCTAGACTCGGCCACCAATGCCGCGAAAACAATCGTCCTCTTCCTGACGCAGAGGTAGGTTTTTGTTCACGTGTCCGTCTGCACACCTTCACAACTTGTCCAGGTCCGGGAAGGGGAAACTAACGAAGAACTCGAACGAAGCCGAGTACCGAATCATTCTTGATAACCTCATATCTGACCTCTTGGTTGTCTTATTTTGGCCGGAGTGGCCCGCTGCGAGCTTGATTCTCAGCGTGATCTGTAAATTTATGGTGCGGTTATTTGGATATAATTACTTGTGCGATCTGATGGTCTTTGCCTTCTTCCACAGGTAGCCTCCCTGGATGACGTGAAGACGAGCGTCCATATAGACACTAACGCAGCGAAGGCAATAGCGCTTGATCATTTGGGGGTTGTCGCCGCTCGATTACGGTCGAGCACCATAAAGGTCCGACAGCGGAGTGGTAAACATCCGCTTGTACCACTGGATGAGGTATGTATTTCATATTTAACGATGATTGATCTCACGGTGAAACCTGCAGATCCTTTCGACAACGAATATGCAAGATTTTGAGATGCTTCGGGTTCGTCACGAGGCCATCTCTTGCCACTTGTTGAAACGCTCCGCTGATGATCAAGCATATGAGGTACGTCATCAACCATCAGCGAAAAGGGTCGCTGCTATACTTACGCCCTTTCTGAGGTTAGAGTGCCCACGAACTTACCTCTGCGATGTGGGGTCTCGAGCTAGCCAACGCTCTACGGGTATTGCGTGGCGGTCTTTCCGAGGATGACGGCGGCTCCCCTCAAAAATCAACGGCGACACGTAATTTTTGTGTAAAGCTTCGGAATGCCCTCTCTGGAGTGTGGACAAACCGCTCAAATGATGTTTTCGATGTTGGGTGAGTGTGTAGCATCGTGGCCTTTCTTGACCTTTTATACTCTTATAGAAATGAAGAATTGGCCCGTGTTGACCTGCTTGCAGAGGAGATTGGCACGGTCCAAAATCTCAGGAGCTCATTTGGACCTATACTGAACGTGGTACTGATGGCCCTTGATGCACCACCTGTGTTCATGCGAACCAAGGCACTGCGAGCTCTCGGGCAGATCGTGACCAGTGACTCTAGCATCCTTTCCACGGTGGGCATATACGCATGTCAACGAACTGATTCCTTCTCATGCCAGACAGACAAACGTACGACGAGCCATTGAGAGTCACCTGCTGGATTCTTCTCCGGCTGTCCGAGACGCTGCTGTTGAGCTGATCGGCAGATACATGATTGAATCACCAGAAGTCGTTGGCGACTACTACTCGAGGATCGCGGATCGTATAGCGGTACTCCCCAATCTGTTCTCTTCACTGATTTCTCGCTGAACTCCTGGCTGCAGGACACGGGACTTGGAGTACGAAAACGGGTGATCAAGCTACTCAAGCAATACTATGGCGTCACTGAGGACCTAGGTCGTCGCGTCGATATCTGTACCAAGCTTGTATTGCGGATGTTGGATGAGGACGACACCGTCAAGGATCTCGCTGTGAAGACCATGGAGGAGCTTTGGTTCCTGAACATGGCATCTCAAGCTGTGGTTATCAAGGGAAAGCCACCTTCGTCAAGCAATACTCAGGACAAGACAACTTTGCTCTCGAAGGTGTCTGTCATCATGGGCGTGTCTGCCTACTTCAAGGACAAACAATCTCCTTTGGAGGATCTACTACACAAGATTATGACGAGTCAGAGCCCCGCGGATGCCCCGTTCATGCACTTGAAGTACTCCGAAGTATGTGAAACATTGATTGATGGACTCGTCGATGCTTCCGACCTTCCGGGCTTCGTGAGTGTTGGAAAATTTCCGTAAATTTTTTAATCTCATTTGCATATTTTAGACGGTTCAATCTTGTGTCAGAACGCTCTATTTGTTTGCCACCGCATATCCCTCTGTATTATCGGGCAGCAATGCTTCGACGTTGCTTCCTTACTTGAAGAATCCCGCTTCCGTTCGTATAGATTCCCCCGCCGCATGTACATGTCCTGACTTCGCTTTGTAGACGGATGAGTTGGCCGTCACCGACTACCTGCTTCGAGTCTTCCGGATATCAATTCCGCATATGCCGAAAACTGCCGTCAAGTTCGGTCAAGAGCTCCAGTTGGTCTTGCAACCAATGATCGTCAAACCGTCAAACGTCGGCGGCATCGTGGTGTGTCGATCCGAGGAACTGGATTGAGCGATTCTCACGTCGTATCGCAGTGCTTGCAAGAGAGTGTCGCATGCATGTGTGGGACTGTGAAACATCTCACGCACGACTTTCATCGACTCGTCGCCCTTTTGAAGTCGTGCAATGGTGAGACCCTCTCTGTCGGAACTCAGCTGAATCTCAAGAACTTTGCAGGGCGTCTCCAGCAAGCTATCGCTCGGAGTAGCGAGGCCATGACCGCCGTGGAGACACGGACATTGTCAATCCTTATCTTTATTGTGGCCTTGCTAGGAGAGCACTGCGATTTTGATCATCTCCGCGTTGAGCGGCCAGGTATGTATGGTCTTGTAACGTGTTGATGAGGCTGACATATCTCTTGCAGAATTTGCTACTGAGTTGAATAGTGTTTCAGAGGTAATGGCAAATGTAGTGTAGTTCCCAACCCCCCTTCTGACTGCCGTGTGTTACAGGGTGCCATTGTGGAACACATCTACAACAGCCTCTTGTCCCTCTACGCAAAATACAATGATGCTGGTCTCAAGGGACGGATCTTGCAGTGTCTAGGTGCGCTTTGACGCCCCACGTGTGAACTTTCTTGAGGAACTCCCTGCTAGGTTTCTTGTTCCGCGCTCAACCTACTCTGATGACATTGGAACGGTCCGCTGGGATAATGGATGCTATTTTTACTTCGCCGGATGAAGATTGTCGCGGACGGTTACTGAGGATCATGCAAGAATTCCTAGTTTCGGAAGCGGCGAAGCATGCCGAACAGCGCAAGGGTGAGTATCTCATTCCGCTCGATTTCGGGGGTGCCCGACTACGTTGTACAGTTGCTGGGGGCCAAGGGAAAGGTGACGGCGTCGTGGATATGGCTGAACTTGTCGGTAACACTGAAGGGTTCGCGGACTCTGGGTAAGACTTAATTGTTCCAACCCCCGGCGATAATGGCGAACCCATACTCTGAACAGGGTCAGCTCTGCGGTGGTCCAACGTTATATTTCGCCCATCTTGGAGGCAGCGCTCTCTCAAAACCCTCAAATACAAGCTGTCGCTGTCGATATTCTGACGTTTACCGTCAAGCAAGGGCTTGCGCACCCGCTTCAGGTATGAGTGTCAGTTATTTTATCTGTCACCAATGTCATGAAAGACGATAGTCGTTCCCGGTCATCGTTGCGCTAGAGACGAGCCCTAACACAGCGACGAGCGTCCGGGCGAGCGCGCTGCATGCTATTCTGTACAACAAGCACATGAGTCTTCTCAACGCTCGATTTATCGCCAGCGCGAGGCAGTCGTTCAATTATCAGAAGGTGATCTCACCGAACAGTGTCCAAGGTCGGTTCGTTTTGGCGTTCCTTCCGACGAAACTGAATTGGTCTGTAGGATATCGCATGCAACCTGAGCCAACCGCGTTATTGCAACGGTGGTATTCGCTAGTTCGAGAGAAAAGAGCACCTCGGCAGGATTTCTTGAAAGCACTCGTCAAGGCATTCGATATTCCGACCGCATTGAAATCATCACTGGTGACAATTTAGTCTTGTATCCTCTTCTCATTTCTGACCAATGACTAGGACGATGTCGATTTTTGCCGCTATATGGCGGAGAACTTTGCTACCCTAGAATTCAAGACCCAAGAAGAAGCACTCACCATTATCAAGCATCTAACGACTATTTTATCCACTTCAGGAATGCAACTCATAGAAGTTGTTTCTCCTTCGAACCTACTTGCCCAGCTGCATGAGCCGCAACATCAGTCCGTCCTGAACGGTGCTCCACCCACTCCACGACCTCCACTAGAACCGAACCTCAACTTCGACGTCATGAGAACCTCGGTTATAGTCTGTATCGTCATGCTACTGAAGTCCCACTTGAAAGCATTGTACGGTCTGTCCGAGGAGTAAGTCCGTCTCCGATCCCGCACCGTCGTGACTCATCGGTTGTGGCCGCTTAGCAAATGCAGCAAGTTCGTTCCGGGCAAGAAGAGCGCTGCGGGCGACAAACCTGCCGTCAAGCGCCATCAGTTTCCGATATCTTGGGACCGCCTGCCGTTTGCCATGACACCCCTCATTCTGCCTGAGCATCTAGCGGCACAAAAGGCGACGGTAAACTCAACGAGTTACTGAGCGAGGATCGATCGCTGACATTTCATCTTTCCCCAGTTCCTCCAGATTTGGAATGAGGACGGTGTGACGGCCGAACCTAGAGATGACCTCGAGTGATACATCCACACTGTCGTTGTTCTTCGAGTTTCGCTTTTCGAATGCATATATCATTATCCTCTGCGCATTAATGTACTGTACTGTCCGGGCCACACAGGTGGAGATCTAATTTCAGGATCATCTTGGTGACACAGTGAGTCCGAGTGCATTCACGGAACTTGAACCCAGTGTGTCACCAAAATCTTGATGCCTCTTCTTCAAGGATATTCAGTGAATGAGGCTATGGTCTAATGACACTTTCATCTATGAAAGTGACTGGTCCATTTGGCATTTCACTGATAGCCTTCTGGATATCGAAATCCAAGTATGGCATGTCTTCAAACACCCACTTGAGTTTACCCCCATATAATTCTAGCAAGTCTCCTTCATCGATCAATTCGCAGAGCATCTCTCCAGGACGAACCAGCCCTGATAGTAAGCAGTTGCATTTCAGCATCTATCAGTGGCCACCTATGGTCGATGTCTACCTTGACCCAATTCCACAGGGTGGGAAAGAAGGATGGTGAGTTGACAATGGTGATGGTGTTGAGCATCTTAGGGTAGTTGGTGGTTGCCATCATGGTCACAGAGGGGGAGCATGAAGTGGGTTGTGCATTCATAGAGCATGATGCTGGCCCACATAGGACCTATGATGGTTCAAATGCACCAATATTCAGTGCACAATTATTTGCAGAGTGTGCAACACTTTTCAGGTGAGTGTGTGAGCATACAACTTCTTGTACAAGCACAAAGAACTCACACAAGGGGGGTGAAATTATACAACCAACTTGAAGAAACTACAAATGGTATGCTACTAAACCTATGAATAGGGTTGTCTGAGCAATGTGTGAATGTGTTTGTCTATCTAGTATAAAAGGCATCTGACTGCTTGATTTTCTGCACTGATCAGCAAAAGCCCTGTTTTCCCACAGAGTGCACAGCATTACAGCACATACTGTTATGCTTAACCTTGGTAGGAGCAAGTGTAGCCTCTGAGGCAAGGTCCGAGACAAGGAATAACCTAGTTGGTTATGACAAAAAGATGTGTATGCACGAAAGTGCAGGAACATGGTCAAGGATGATGCTGATTGAGTTTTAGAACATCTATGAGGGTACACCCTAAAGATGTGGACAGGAAGTGAAGAAGGGTAGTATTCCTTAATGTAGATCTAGACAAGGAATGAGGTAGTCTCAAAAGTTGGGTGAGGACTTGCAGAAATCCTGGAGGGTATTTGCAAGTGGAAGTGACAATTGATGGTATTCCAGAGGAGGTCAAAAGTGAAGTACAAGGCAGAGTAGGTATGCATTATATAAGGTTGGTAAGTGCACATGGACCAAGCTGAGAAAGGTAAATAAAAGTGGTATGACATTGGTCAACCAATGGCAGAAAAAGAGCAACGCGTCAGCATCTTACTAATACATGGAGAACAATGGAACATGTTGGAACATTTGAGAATAAAGTGTAAAAGAAAGGGAGTAGTGAGAGGGTTGAACTAGCAACTAGGCTTGGAGCTAGGAGTGAAGTGAAACAAAGTGGAGAAAGAGCAAGAAAAGAAAGAAGTCGTAATATTACCCCCTGACTAATGTCAAAACCACGATGAGACCCTAGAAGTCTGTTCCTGACTGATCTTTGGTCATGTTGGCCCAAGCTTCCTCATCATAGAGGTCATCGTTGAAGGTGGGAGAAGGGGCTCTAGGAAGGGCAGGTATGTCAGAAGGATATTGGTATCATGCTGCTTGCCAAGGTGGGGGAATAGGGTGAGGGGTTGTTTGTACCTGAGGAGTGCATCCACCAGTAGAGATGTGGGCAGAACAGCGAGAGCGGGAACTCCTTGAAGACTGAGGAGAAGATGCAGTGGAAGAGGTAGAAGGTGACAGGGTGGGAGTATGTTGGCAAAGGGGGCAGTTATACTAGCATGATCAACTGTCCGATCCAACATAACAATGTTCCTTGCATAATAAATTCGAAATTTTTGACTATGGGTCATTTTGAGATGCACCCTATGGTCTGGCTGCATAGGCAATGCTGCCACAATTCTGCAACATTTTCTGGATCACCTCACATGTCCTGTGATTTTAGATCAGACCATGGATCCAACTACTATACATATAGAAACGGTTATCTAACAAGATCGAAGCTTATCCAGTCACAGGATCCCATGGGATCTCATGTTTTTCATAAATCTCCTATAGTTCTATTTTGTTTCCCACACCCAATAAGGCAGTTATTAAGGCCCAAAATGCGCACATTCACTACACTTTTGCTACACATTAGCCTACTGACTTATGCCACACCTTGTCCTACATTTTTCCTACACTTTCACTGCACTTCTCTCTCCACTTTTGTACACTTCTACTACACTTTTGGTACACTTTTTCCACACTTTTCCTACACTTCTACTACACTTTGGGTACGCTTTTTACTACACTTTTTGTACACTTTCTATACACTTTCACTACACTTTTTGTACACTTTTACTACACTTTTGGTACACTTTTACTACACTTTTTGTACGCTTTTTACTACACTTTTACTACACATTCACTACACTTTTACTACACTTTTGGTACACTTTTTACTACACATTCACTACACTTTTACTACACTTTTGGTACACTTTTGGTACGCTTTTTACTACACTTTCACTACACTTTTTGTACACTTTCACTACACTTTCACTACACTTTTGGTACACTTTTACTACACTTTTTGTACGCTTTTTACTACACTTTTACTACACTTTTGGTACACTTTCACTACACTTTTACTACACTTTTTGTACACTTTTACTACCCATTCACTACACTTTTACTACACTTTTACTACACTTTTGGTACGCTTTTTACTACACTTTTTACTACACTTTTACTACACTTTTTGTACACTTTTTGTACGCTTTTTACTACACTTTTACTACACTTTTGGTACACTTTGACTACACTTTTGGTACACTTTGACTACACTTTGACTACACTTTTGGTACACTTTGACTACACTTTGACTACACTTTTGGTACACTTTGACTACACTTTGACTACACTTTTGGTACACTCTTTACTCCACATTCACTACACTTTTACTACACTTTTGGTACACTTTTGGTACGCTTTTTACTACACTTTCACTACACTTTTGGTACGCTTTTTACTACACTTTTACTACACTTTTACTACACTTTTGATACACTTTTACTGCACTTTTTATCACTTTGGTATACACTTCTTACTTCATTTTGTGTACATTTTTAACCATATACATAGTCTTCTTGTGCTGCATACATTGTGCTTTGTGTTACACACTGTCCTCTATTGTGCTACACATTTAGTGTTCCTGTGTTACACACTGTCATCCATTGTGCTACACATGTAGTGTTCTTGTGGTACACACATTATGCATTGTGTTACACACTGCCATCTATTGTGCTACACATGTAGTGTTCCTGTGGTATACACATTACACATTGTGTTACACACTGCCATCTATTGTGCTACACATGTAGTGTTCCTGTGGTACACACATTACACATTGTGTTACACACTGTCATCTATTGTGCTACACATGTAGTGTTCCTGTGGTACACACATTACACATTTGTGTTACACACTGTCATCTATTGTGCTACACATGTAGTGTTCTTGTGGTACACACATTATGCATTGTATTACACACTGCCATCCATTGTGCTACACATGTAGTGTTCTTGTGATACACACATTATGCATTGTGTTACACACTATCATCTATTGTGCTACACATGTAGTGTTCCTGTGGTACACACATTATGCATTGTGTTACACATTTCATGTTCCTGTATTACACACATAGTATCCTTGTGCTACACACATTGTGTGTCGTGTTATATATTGTTTTATATTGTTGATGTCCTTTTGTCCATGTTTATTGTTCTATATTGTGTTCTATATAATGTTCTTGTGTTATTTATACATATATAGTGTTTACAGTCACATGTTATTATATATAATAGTTTATATTTAAATATAATTATTGTTGAAAAGTCATACTAGACAATATAATCTGTAGGTAAAACATCATCCCAAGTAGTACATATTATTTACAATAATAAACAGCATATGCAGCAGCAAGACACACTGGGTACTATATAGTTATTATATAAGCAGGAATAGCATGTGATTTCATTCTAATAATTACTATCATATAGTACTCATTAGTGATAATAGTCTTGTGATTTATATTTTCTAAATAAATTAAGCA